>CM060072.1:3022500-3210000 GCA_030533445.1 Cyprinodon diabolis
CATGCATGCAAGCACATCAGATAAACACATATGTGCCAGTGAGTACAAGCACAGCTACAGACACACACTCTCTCACCTGCAGCCAGTGATTCAAAACATAATGTGATATAGTCCAAATAAATCCCAGCAGAGTACTTGAGACCTGCTGTTTCTGTTTCTTTTTATTTTGATCTTCAGATTGATGCATTTTGGTTAGATTTCTGCGCCTCTGTAAAGATTCCTGCAGGAGAATTTACTAAAAAAAAAAAAAAGAAATATATGAAACCCCAGGCTAAGAGGCCACTCAGTCATTTGTTTGATCAACAACCCTTATCAAAGATCACATTGTGCAGAAGAGCAAGCAGTGAGAACATTCAGGATCAACAACAGGAAAACCTGCAGGGACACAAATGCACAAGGCATAACAGCATGCAGGCAACAAGGCATGAAACACATGATTGATAGATGGGACTGATGCAAAAGGGACTAATCTGAGAAAAGGTATAATCACTTTGTGATAGAGAACAGACAGATTTACAATTATGTTGCCATGACAGGGTTTTAAATGGGTCTGTATTTCCCAACAGATACAATAAAAGGAGCTAGAATGTCCTGGTGAAGATTCTCAGTCATCCAGGTCACAGTCATTCCAAAAAAGTAAAAACAAAAACAATCTACTGGACTTTGTTTCCAAGTCCACCCCTTTGGAATGGAGGTAATTTGGCTTCTTTGTTAGCCTGCAATGCCCCATACCTGTCTGTGTCTCTGAAACGGGGGTCGTTAGAGGGAATTGTTGGCCTGGCTGAATAGGCGAGGTCTTCTGTTCCCCGGTTGTAACGATAGCGGAAAGGGATCAACTCAACCGCTGCATTGTAGGTTTTTGAGAGCTGAAATCTGCCCCCTCCTCCATGTGTCCAAACATTTAAACATGTTTGCAGCGTAAATAAGGATCTGTGGCCACCTTCTAACTACTAACGATGCAAATTACAAAATAAATAAATACATTTATCTTCCCTGAAAAGTTACAATATAGATGTAGATAACTTCTACCGGCAGTGATGGGAAATGGATTTCTCCAAATAGGGAAGGGAGCAGGTGGATAAGATAAATGATAATTATAGAGCGGGGAGGGAACGGCAGGTGAATGAAGTGAGTAATCAGATGAGCTACCGGGGCTGCGATCATTACAGATATCTAACTGGGGCAAGCAAGTAGAAATGCCTTATGTTAAAAATATCACCAGAATGATTGACAATTAAGAGGACCACTTATTTTGATGATCCACCTGGAAAATTAACATCCTCCACTCTACCTTTAATTAGACACTTTGAGTGAAATTGTGTGCAGCTGTTAAAATCTACCTAAAATATCCTCCAATTAAAAACCTTCATAGAGTTCAGGCCCATGTTCTCAGCCTCATTCTTCATTCTGATCACCTTTGACTAGTTTTCTATCTGTGCTGAAGAAAAACTTACCACAGCATGATGCTGCTGCCACCATGTCTCGGGGTGTTGGTGGATTGTTTAAAGTGATGTGTGGTGTTGCAAGTTGGCAATACGTTCAGTTATTGTCTAACTCTTTTTGGTTCCAGTTTAAAATCCTGTTGCTGACCTTCAGGGCCTTCCGCGGTTAGTCTCCCTCCTACATTCGAGACTTGTTGTGTCCTTATACCCCCTCTCAGAGGCTGGGGTCTCAGGACCCGAACCTGCTCATGGTCGCTCCTACTTGTTACAGGAGCAGGGGAGATTGCTCCTTTCAGGCGGCTGCGCCGGTGGTCTGGAATGATCTTCCGCTTTCCTTGCGTTTACTTGATTCTGTTTTTAAGAGTGAACTAAAAACCTATTTGTTTAAGAAAACATTTTAATTCTAGTAGATTAAGGGCTGTTTTATCACCATGTTTTTTGTGACTGTAAATTAATTTTTATTTGTATTGCAGTTTTGTGAAGCACTTTGTGATTTCTATGTCTGTGAAAGGTGCTATATAAATAAACATTAGTTACTTACTTTATGTGGACAGTGGATATCTTAGCAGGTCTTCAGTTGGTCTTTCCTCCTCTTTGATTGAACAGGGCTCTGTAAGATATTCAGAGCTATTGCTTCATATTCGAACCTTGTTTTTAACTTCTGTGCAGCTTTTTCCCTGACCTGTCTCTGTGTTTGTTAACTTACTCTTTACTGAGGTTAAATTAGCTGTTATCTGAAGGGAGTTGGTTGAAGCGACTGGCTAGCTCAAGTGGTAAGTCATCCGTCCTGCAAACAGGAAGCCTGAGCTGCCAGTGTGGTTCCTTGGGCAAGACCCTCCACAATATAATGCCTGCATTGGGAAGTGGCGGCCTAGTGGTTAGGGCATAGAGCTTGGAATCCTGAGGTATTGAGTTCAAGCCCCACAGACTGTGACAATAACCAGTCCTTTCACATGAAAATCCTTTATGTGAAAGGACTGACCTCCACACTTGTCAGGTCTAAGCACCTAAAACATCATACATACATACAGGGAAAGAAGGAAGGCACAGAGACAATTAATTTAGTTACTCGCGAGGAGAGTAGGAAAAGACTGCAGAGTTTACAATCTCCACCCCACTCTTCAGCTTTCTCCTCGCTATTTATTGAAGAAAAGGGGATGTCCCTAATTACACCAGCTGAGGTTTAACTAAGGGAAAGGGAAACAAAAGGATCTTACTTTAAACCTCAGCACATATGTTAAAACAAAGCATGTGGTTGTTTTACAATTGAATTGTTCCAAGAACACATGTTTAGAAGAAACATGTGATAGAGGATGTTCAGGCCTCTTCCACAACCCGTCCGTTGCATGACCTTTATCTGGAACGATCTTAAGCAAGAGTTAATAAAAGATGAATCACACGTTATACATCATAATAGTTCATTAGAACACAACCCATGAAACACAAACAAAGTAAAAGTATAAATAAAATATTTCTAACAACACTGCTCCCCGGGTGCCGCAGAATGGCAGTCCACTGCCATGGTGCAGAGTGTTAATTTCGTTGCGCTCTACTTGTGACATTTTAATGACAATAAAAACCTGGAAAATAGGATTTTATTTTGAGGTGTTAGAGAAAGTGGGGCTGAATACAAATGCATGCTATAATTTAAGCAATATTTTATATCATTTTAATTTTCCTTCGCAACTGACTGCGACTTTGCATCACATCTGTGGTTGTGAAGTTTGAGGGGCGTTTGCACCGGAGCTGGTCTTCCTGTTGACCCTGCAAGGATTAAATGGGGAAGCTAAATATAGAGATATGAGTGATAAATCAATACTTTTGGACAGTATTGTATTTACACTAACGTATAAAGCATGAATGACGCATTTTGAAGCGCATCACCTCAGCACTGCATAGAAAAGGCCGCCTAGCACTGAAAATAGACATGATGTTTTTGCTGGATTTTATTTGACACGCCGTTCTCTCTGGAGGCAGGTATCACCATGCTGCTGTGATTCAACCAACAGGCATGTCATGTAAACCCAAACATAGTAAGCTTTCTTAACACACATCAGCAACTCCCTTGATCTCTGGAAACGTGGAATAGATATCATTTTTACGAACAGCTTTAGGACAAAACGCATAACGCTGCAAGAACAAGAAAGCCATCAGTGTAAGATTCGTCATGTACCGTCACTCTGATAAGCCCTCCACTGTTGCTTGATATTTGCTCTTTGTTCTTTTATCGGTGACACTCTGTGTAGGCAGGTGCTCCGCAGTGGAAGCCCAGCACGGATCAGACAGGAAGATTAAGCAGCCGTCAGGCAACGCTCCATCACACAGCAGACTGTCTTTGCAGCAGTATGTCTCTCTGCAGCCTTTGTTTCATGCAACATGCATCTTCCTAATGCTACAGAGGCTGACATCATTGCAAATCCCTACATAACAATGCAGCATCAGACCCAGCATAATGCTGGTCAGATGAGCTCTCTATTATCTGGTATAAAGAGGTAAGGCAGGTTATTGTTAACAGCTCGTGACATCACAAAGTAGTGACATTTCTTACTGGAATGATAATCCTGCATAGCCGATAGGCTGTAGCTTCATTATTCACCACTCAATATTGTCAACCTTTTTATTCTAATATTATTCTAACAAATACATTTTATTCAGCAACATCTTAGAGCCTCAAATGACTTAATAGAGACATTATTTGGGCAGGTTACCTTTTTTTTTTATTCAGTTCAGCTTATTTCTATAGCTCCAATTCAAAACATGTCATCTCAAGGCACTTCCCAGTTCACCAGATCACCCAGTCAGATTGATTCAAAGTTTTCTATCTAAGGAAAACCAGCTGATTGCATCGACTCATTGACTCTTCAGCAATCCCTCACACTAAGCATGCTTGTAGCGACAGTGGAGAGGAAAAACTCCCCTTTAACACCAAGACACCTCCAGCAGAGCCCTATAGCAGCATAACTCTTGTCATGATCTGGCCTGTTTGCCCCTCCTTAATTAATAATTCCTTTCACCTGCCGTTTTCCCTCCCTGCCTCGATTATTATTTATTCCTCTCACCTGTTTCCTCTGGTTTATATTCAGTTCAGTCTGAGCATTCAGTGCCAGATCATTACTTGTTTTTCTGTTAGTCTGTCTGTTCAATTTTTGCCTTGGTTCATGTCCTGGATCCTGGTGGCCAGTGGAAAGAGGGTTTTTGTGTTTGCCTCATCTCTTGATCGTCCACTGTTCCTCCCCCACGGAGTCCTCTGGGTTTTCGGCTCTATATGTGGGGAGGTTCAGTTTTTATCCAGCAAGCCTGGCTCCAGGGAGGAGACCAGTTTAAAGTCCTGCTTCACGTTCCGGTTCCACGTCATGTCTCGGCTAGCCTCTTCCACTGAGCCTGCCTGTCTGCACCTGATCCTGTCTGCTCCTTTGCGTGACCACCTGGTCATGCTTCTGGTCCCAGTCAGACTCTGAACCCTCCTGGGAGCTTTGGATGCCTGGAAGTCTGGATCCTGCCACCTGTTTCTGTTCCTGTCTGTTCTGGATCCCTGACCAGGATCGGCTTCCAGCAGGACCTCTGGGACTGCAGCACTTGGGGACATTCTTGGTCTAGACTGTTAAACCAGGTAAGTGGCCAACTCAGATCATCTTCTGTCAGATGATCGTGGTCACTTACCTGTGTTTCTCCCACTACAGAGTGTCAGAGATTGGGCGGTGCCCCGCCCCCCCGCCTGCAGTGTCCGCGAGCCACACCTCCGCTTTTGTTTTATTTAATAAACATTTTGAACTTTCCTACTGACTGTCTCTCCTTGAATACTGGGTCCATCTGTCCTCGGTTCATGACAACTCTAGAGATAGATCAGGATAACCTGAGCCACTCTAACTAGAAGCTTTATCAAAAAGGAAAGTTTTAAGCCTAGCCTTAAAAGTAGACAGGGTGTCTGCCTCACGGACTAAAACTGGTAGTTGGTTCCACAGGAGAGGAGCCTGATAACTAAAAGATCTGCCTCCCATTCTACTTTTAGAAATTCTAGGAACCACTAGTAAAGTTGAAGTCTTTTTCAATTCATCTATATTGGATAAAGACTTCTGTGTAGGTGCAGCAGCTCAACATTAGACTTAAACTGACTTTACTGTCATTTTCTGTACACAGAATGTGTACAAAAAGAAACTTTATTCAGTACAGTTTTCAAGACAGTTCCATGTTTAAAGTGCAGCAGTGATCAAATATAAACATAAGACTGATACTGTATATGATTTACAGTTTTCAATATTCAGCTCTTTTTTTCTTTCTTTTTTTAACCCCATTTTATTCTACATTCATCAGTCTAATGGTGATGGGGAAGAAGCTGCTGCAGAACCTGCTGGTCCTGCATTGAATGCTGTGAAGCCTCTTCCCAGAGGGCAGCAGGGAGAACAGTCCATGGTGGGGGGTGAGGGGTCATTGATGAAGTCACGGTCTCGGGACACGCAGCCCTGGGATGAAATGTCTTTCATGGAGGGAAGAGGAGCCCCCATGATCCTCTCTGGTGTTCCCACCTTCGTCCAGTCTGAGGCGCTGCAGCCTCCACACCACACAGTGAGACAGCTGCTCAGAACGCTCTCTATGGTGCTTCTGGAGAAGGTGGGGAGGATGGGTGGGGGCAGGTGGGCTCTCTTCATCCTCCAGAGGAAGTCCAAGCGCTTCTGGGTTCTTTTGACCAGTGAGTAGTGTTGCACCGATACCGTTACCAGTATCGGTCTGGGCCCCGATTCAGCTCTAAAATGGTGGTATCGGTATCGACGAGAACCAATAAATAGGGCAGCGATACCATTTTGAGAGTCAAAAGTTTCTTCAACTATTGTCACCCATTCCAGGTAGGAATTAAAAAGTTCTACTGGATTCACTTTGTTTTAGTCTTTTTCCTGCTTCACAAAGGAAGGCAGCAGCTTGACATGAAGCCATGATGGTGATTATTTTACATCCAGGTAGTCTGCAGTTCTTCATATATACACACACATCAATTACAAACCGATGGAATCAGTAATGGCCAATACTGCACAGCCAGGTATCAGTATTGGGGCCAAAAAAATGGCATCGGCACAACACTACCGGTGAGGTGGTGTTTAGAGTCCAGGTGAGGGTGTCTGTGATGTGCACCCCCAGGAATATTTAGCCAATTTAGAAGGGTAGTATTGAAGCCCAGCCGTCCCAGATGCTGTGGGATGATGGTGTGCATCCGCACGTGGGTGTTCTTCTCCTCCAGGTGTGCCAGGCTCAGGTGAAGAGCAGAGGATGGCGTCCTCAGTACTTACAGTATTACATCATGATGTAATACTTTGGCATAATGTTACCCGCTGAGCTTTAAAGGTCTTGTGGTAACTGTTATAAATTATATTGCTTTTGTAAACTCTAATGAGGAGACAGTTTCCTGACTAGAAAAGGTGGCGTCTGCGTGTGTGCAGGATTTCACTTCTCATCTTGAAGGGCTTTCAACCTTTTATTCTGTTTTCACCTCCCTTGACAGAATTTCACATGGCAAAGGGGGGGGGAAGCAACAGCAGCAGGCACTCATCACCCTGTCTAATCCACTGGGCTGCTACTGTGCCCGTACAGAAGGGAGGAAAAGATAACTTCTCTCAGAGGAGACTGCCAGCCTCAACTTTTGATCAGCACCTCCCTTCATTTTTCTTTCCTTTCAAATGTATGAGAAATGCCGGCAAAGTTTTCCCAAAAGCTAAACAGCTTTTAATCTCTCTAATGCCAAGAATGTAACTTTGGGTAACTCTGTGGATAATGGATTTTCTTCTTCCACCTTAAAGTGAAATTTCTCAGTTGATGACAACTGAGTGCTGCTGCACTATAGGCTGGGATCTTCACAGTTAGATTGTCTACCTGGAATCCAGTTAAAAACCTGGAAGCTTGATGTTCTAAAAGAGAAATCAATCTATTAAATTATTTTGGGATGGATAAAAAGAAATTTAGCTTTTTCCTTATTTTTTTCATATTGTGGGTTTTCAAAGTCATTCACTGCACCTTTAAAGCCACTGAGCTGTTCACAGCCACTAACCTCTCTTCTCTTCTCCAATATTTCTGCAAATCTTGTTTTTAAATTCACACAAACTAATTTTCAAAATATCAAAAACCTACCTAAATGCATTAATGTGACCCAGAGTAAAAACTGGGACACACTGAGCAGTTTGCATCAGGAGCGGAGTGACAGGACGTGTTTGTCAATTGTGCAGAAATGTCCTGCGTCATGAGTTGCGAGGAAACAGGAAGCGATTCTTGTGAGATGGAAGAAGGAAATAGTGAAAACGAGGAAGATTGGAAGAGAATAGAGTGAAAAAATGAGAAAAAGCGGAAAAAGCAGAGATCATTAGAAGGTGAGTCTAGTTCAGAACAATCAAGTGATAAACAATCTAGAAATCCCACAGGAAAACAAAATGATTACAAAGTCATATTCAAACTAGTTATTCAGACAGACTCTTTTCCGGTTCAGTCAACAAATTTGCTAAATAAACTTGTCGGAGAAGTCCGAAGTGCCAAAATACTCTATAGTGGAGACCTGTTAATAAACTGCAGAGACAGCGCTCAACAAGGCAATGCCATACAAATCAACAAGATTGAGGGAAAAAGAGTTCAGTGCAGGTTGGTGGAGAACAAAAAGATTAGCAGGGGAGTCATTGGAGAAGTTCCTCTAAAAGTCACTGATAAAGAGATTCTAGAAAATATACGGGAGTTTGCAAGCATGCTTAGTGTGAGGGATTGCTGAAGAGTCAATTACCCCATTTACACTACCCTTGAAAAGCCATGCTGAGACCGGTCCGAGCTCAGTAACTGAGATAACTTATCGTGTGTAAATGGAAAGCAAACTGAACTGAACCGAGCTAGACACAACCGGACCGATCTGGCTGCAGACCAGTTCCAGAGGTGGGCTCGGCTCGGTTTTTCCCTGCCTTGGTTCTCTGATAACAAGAGCGCATGAGCAGAACGCGTCATCTCCGTCTGGCTGCACATCGCGATTCACACTCTATTCCAGTAGTTGGTGGTAATGCCCCTCCGGAAGTTGCTTGCCAACCAACACAAAACAAAAGAAGAACAACAACTATAAACAATAATCGAAATCTTCTCCACGCAACATTTTAAATAATAACACCGAAGTACAACAATAATAATCAAGCATAACATTCTGAATGTCACGGGCGCCGCCATTTTGATTTGCTTGATTCCCTCCTTCTTCGTCTTCTTCTTGTGTTTTATGGCGGTTGGCAAACAACTTTTGGTGCATTACCGCCACCAGCTGCTTGATTTCCTCCTTCAATACTGGCAGTAATACTGCAGATCGTCACTAGGAGGCGAAAAGTGAAAAAAATAGTTATTTCACCTTTCTGATTCCTGATCCTCCATGGACGGGTTTGTCGTTGGATTGCCAACTGGAAGAGGGAGAACTTTAAGTAATTTCCCTCTGGGATTATTAAAGTATTTCTGATTCTGATTCGGAGCATTTGCCATCGAACTTCTGGCCAGAGAAAAAACAAGTGATTAATCCGTTACTCTCTGCTTTGCATAGTGCACTGGTCATTGCCATCATGGATAATAGCGCCTTGTGACAAACACCAGATACAGCACCGGGACTTGATCAACAGCCGATACCGCACTGTGACGTCACAAACCAGTAGGTGGCAGTAGTGTTCTTTGACAAACATGGATGCCTCCAGTAAAGCACATTCAAATGAAAATTACTCTTAATTAAAAACATTTATTGAACAGTATGTAATAATTTAATATTTAAAGTACTTTTAGAGGTTTGTTTTCTGAATATGACCAAACGTTTCCTTTAAAATGCCCCAAAATCAAGATGTCAATCTGAAAAAGTTTAGAGAATTCAACACTTTACTGTTAAAAGTTTACACCATCGGAAATTAACTACACTGCAAAAAATTTACACAAGTCTGATTGGATTTTTGGATACTTTACATATATCTATTTTTGCATGTCTAGTAAACATACTGCTAAACACTATGTTTAAAGTAAATAATAAATCTCGTATGTAATTTAATTTGAGAAATCTGTCTGAGTACCAGCTGTTTTCTAGGCTGAAACAATGCTTGTCATGGAAATAACTAAAAGCATTCACTGAATGCATTGGTAAATTTAACTAGCATATTAATTTCCACTGTTTGATGGTGCTAAAAAGTTTCCTTTAAGGCAAAAAGGCCTCTCCTCTATGATTATCATGTCACCACAGCCTGGAGTCATGTTCAGGCTTTATTTTGTGCTGTCTGATGGAGCTAAAACCTGCCATTTATCAATGCTCTCCATGGATTTTAGCTGCAGGCTATTTAGAATAAAGGTCAGCTCATTATGAATCTGGATGGGGGCTGATTAAGATATCAATTATTTGGAGAGGAAGCATACCTCAGAAACACCTCCAAAATAAATCCAATAAAATACTTCAAACGTAATTTGCTCTCTTAAATTCAAAAGAGAATCCATTCATAGGATTTAGCAGCTCTCCAGAAATGATTGCTTCTTTTGTAGCCTCTACTTCCATTGACCTTAGCTGCCAAGATACCTAATTACTCATTTTAAATGGAAGAATTTGAGAAATTACATTCACTTTTAGTCATAAGATTAATGCTTTGCTATAATTTGGCCCCTCCGGTCCAGCAGATGAACTTAGGTGATGTCTAAAGCTCTGCAGGACTGCAGCGAACTGCTGTGAACAAAAGCAAAGATGAGGGAGTTGCCAGAGGGCACATGAAGTGATAGTGCAGGAATATGCACAAACTAAAATTCATAGATAAGCTCCTAATAGATTTGCAGGGACATTAATTTCAGTTAAGACTTAATAAAAAGTTATATCACAGAGATGTAAACAAAAATATTTAATTAGTCATCGCTAACCACAGCTTTTGTTGAAGACCTGGTACAGAAGAGCAGTAGGGCTAAATAATAATACAAAACATTGCAATGATTGACATTTCCATATTGATTAATATTACCATGAAATGTTAAGTTGAAATAAACAGTAATCCCAATTTCTCCTTTCTTGCTCATGCTTTTTACTGATTTTCATAACCTTAAGGAATTGGATGATGATGTTTCTGTCCAGTGTGAGCATTTACAGCCACTGGCTAGGGGGGGGGGTTACCATTAGGCAATACTAGGCAGGTGCCTAGAGCCCCAAGTTCCTGAGAGCCCCATAAAACTGTTAACATGTATAGTTAATACAACTATTCCTTATTTGTGCACATTAATTATGTACGAAATCCTTTGGCTAAAATGCCATCAGAACCCTTATAATATTAAGTGTGTCTCAGACCCCCCCCCTTCAGTGTCCACCATATTGGATCAGTCCATTTGCTGCACATGTTCAGAAAGGTCCAAACAGACAGCAGCAAACTATTTGAAAACAAACCATGCAAAGAGCAGTGTTGCCAACTTAGCGCTTTAGTGGCTATATTTAGCCACTTTTCAGACCCCTCTAGCACTTTGATTTCTAAAAAGCTCCTAGCGCCAAATCTAGAGACTTTTTCTGCTAATGGAGACTTTGGAGACAACATCTAAAAGCAGCGAACTCTGCTCTCCAGAGCAAGTAGATTGGTAACCCCGCCTCCTGCTCTCCTCTATCTTGTCTGCTGTCATGATTCATGCAGCTATTATTTCATCCAAATGAAAAATGGAGAACAGATAAGCAGATCATGGCTTGTCTACAGTGAAAAGAAGGACTGGGTTATTTACTTTGGCCTTTTTGGAAACACAGGAAGGAGCAATCAGCTAAGTGAGCTTAGTGCTTGGAAAAAATCTTTCATTCCTCTAGAGACAGCATGAAAAGTCAGCTGAGTACAAAACATAGAGAGGAAAACACGAAGAAAAGGGACAAGAAGAGAGGGACACAACCTAGAACAGATAATGGATGTCTATTCTATTAACATTTCTCTATCTGGATAATGGGGCTGTTTGATGTGTTGCCTTCTCAGTTCAGAGGGCCCCCTGCCTGTCTTCACCTAGGGCCCCAAATTATATCAACCAACAAGACCAACAAGACCTCCCTCATTCTAAAATTGAGCTTTCAATTATTATTCATCTGGCTTATTTTCTTAAAGGTTACTTTATACTTTTATACTTTAAGTAGTTTTTGTAGCGCATACTTTTTCACTTTTACTTGAGTAAAGAGGTCAAGTTGATACTTCAACTTTTACCAGAGTGTTTTTAAACTGCATCTATACTTCTACTTAAGTAACCAATGTGTTTACTTTTGACACCACTGATGTTCATACACTTGGAAATATACATTTGTTTCATTCCAAAACAGTCATCTTCCATGTCAATATTACGCACACTGATATTGTGATTGTGGTTTCTGCAGCTTGCATTAATGATGGATTGACTTCTTTAAATTCACTATATCAGGAGTATTCAATAATAATCAGGATTTACCGTCCTGCATGTTTTAGCCGTCAACAGCTATACAGACCCTTTAATCACTAATTTATCGAGGTCGATTGTCTGGAGGTAAGAAAACGCCCCAAACATATGGAACATTTCCATAAGGTATGTCTAAATGAAGAAATAAGGTTTAACTATTTTGAGAATATGGTCCTGAGGGAAATCACGAACAGCATGAGTCCAACACTGAGCACATATGTTTCTGCATTAGTCTTCTAAATGACAGAAGCAGAGGCAGGAAATCCCTGGGGACAAACCTGCAGTACATCCAGAGAGTATTCACAGCGCTGCACCTTGGGCAGCAACCAATCAATATTTTGCTGATAATCTGTTAATCTGGTAATTATGCTTCCGAGTGATATATAGCGAGGTGCTTTATTTAAGTTTTTTTTTATTTTACCAAAATATTAAAACAAATGAAGCTAAAACGATGTAAATTAGAAGTTCTGGAATAAGCATATTTACAGAAATTCCAAATACAAATACATTTTGTACAGTTTTTGCTCAATTACTACCCTGAGCTGGTTCTCCTTTTGGTAACTGGTATGTTTTGGAGCCTGTATTCTCCAATTAAAACTTATAATAGTCATAATAATTTAAATTAATTGTTTCAGCTCTTATTAAAGTCTTATTCCAAACTGTATTAAAATAATCTCTTTCATCAAAATTCTACAAAGGTTTTCAGAAAAATGACTGCATCCTGCTGGCATATTATTTGTTATATTTGTGTTTTAGGGTTTGTTTTTGCTCTTATTAATAAAGCCCTGTACTATAGGTATTATCCATAGGTATGATAGTGAACATAGGCAGAGAGAAAACAAGAAAGCAACATATGGGCTATGATTGCTGTCAATAAGTACTGTAGTAGTCATTCAAAATCTCCCCACTTTCCTTGATGGGTCCTTAGCTGGTCCCCTTTAATTCCTGTTTAAACTTTATCTTTGTAAAATATTCTTTCTGTCATGATTGGTGGACATTCAGATCTAAAGAGAAGCGTCATCTCCTGGTCAGACCCTGTATTTCAGTTGAAGGGGGGAGTCAGAGTAAAGAAATATGCAAGCGGGGGTCAATCCTGAAAGTTACAGACGGCTGCCATTCGGCTGCTGTTTGACAAGGAAGGACCATCTAAATAGTTGCTACTGTATATGTAAGTGTATGACATTGGAAATGTAAGTTAATTTATGATTGGTGTTTGTTTGCTCCTATAGTAGATGTGTTTTTTTTTCTGCGACAACACGTGTTTAGAAGTTACAAATACACGTTTCAAAGGTAAACTTACAACTATACAATAAAAAATTTCAATTTTACAAGTACTAATCTAAAGCCCCAGATGAAGCTTTTACGCTTACCAGCTGGTGGCAGTAATGCACCTGAAGGTTTTTTTTTTTTGCCAATCTGCATTAAATATGATGAAGAAGATGATGTTAAAATTATATTTTACTATTCATTTGGGGTATGGGGAAAAAAAATCAATCTGGCGATTTAATCATGGATCTTTCAGTTCCTAATATCGACCTAAAAAAAAAAAGACATTTTTGCTCAAAACGATGAGGGAAGATGGGCTACCTCCGCACCGCCAGTCTTGCAGATAGAGCTGTGGAGCCCTTTTGCTGTGTGTTAGAGCCCCGTTTCTGTAGTTGAGTCACAGTAGAAGACGTGAATGGACTCACACCCCAAACAACATGAATACAAAAATAACTAAATGGCCAATATCTTCATCTCTTCATCTGTTATTCCACGCCACAACGCAGGAGGCACAATCAGGAACTAGCTGTGGGTCTAGATATGGTCAAGGCGGTGAGGAAGAGGGGGTAAGTTTGTGCGACAAACGGAGGGACATGAGGGCCAAAAAGAGCGGGGATCCAGGTGGAAAAAGGATCCCAGCGTTCTCGCCCACCTCGCTCCTCTAGCTGGTCCATCTTCACGAGTCGTTTTCCACAATGGCGGTCAGACAAACAAAACAAGCCAATAAGGAACCAAACAGGAAATACGCAGAGCAGATGTAGATTTTACCAATCAGAGGCCTCCTGTCTGCGGTCACCTACAATTTTGGAGAGGTGCAGCAGAGTGTCTGTGGAAGGGGCGGGGCTTATCTGTGTTAACTGTGAAAAACACGCACAACCTGGTTTCTGAGCATAAATCAGCCTTTAGGCAGGAAGAAAACACAGGTTAGTGACCTTGTCTTGCGAAGGATAACGAATGTCTTATCATATATTTATTGTATATTTAGCTAGCATTATTTGAACCCTTCTTGGTTTATCTACTTTCCTTTATGCAGTTTAATCATCTTGCTGCACAGATCTTAATTTTTGACACTTATTCCCAGCACAATGTATTAACCTGAAAAATAATACCCAAATCCTATTAGGAACTAATTGTTTAATGTCTTGAACATTTTACAGAATGTGTCTGTCTAACATTAAATAACCATTTCAAGTTTCCAGTCTACTCAGCCAGTGTGCTGAGGAAGCATGAGCTGATTTAGATAAAGACTCCTAGACCAAGCTGTGTTCATCAAAAACATTAATTAGCCTGCTAATGATGCTAATTCAAGTAAAGACTGTATTTATCCATCCAAGTTTTTTTTTGCAACACTTGCTTTTATTTTTGCTTACTAACCAGCACAGAAAATTCCCAGATCAGGAAACACTTCAACAAAAATTGCAAGTATTTTGATTTGTGGTTGCTGTGCCAGTCTGACGAGGATGTGAGTCTGAGTGTCTCTGACGACATGTGTTATTATCATATACAGAATTTCACTGTTGTCTGTCTGCACCATTTTAGAGAAAGAGGCGAAATGTCAGTCAAAGGCGAACCAGGCAAAACATTTCTTTCATGTGAATGTAGCATAAAGCTGGTCATTTTTCATTACTAATCAGTCTTAAAGAACAGCAACAAAAAAAGGATGTTTTAATGGGAATAAATAGTATTATAAGTAGGGATGCAAGATATAATCGGCCCCCTATCGGTATCGGCCTTAAAACTGAATATCGGACATCGGCCACCCCACCGATATTTAACCCGATATTTGATCAGCTTCTGAGTTTCTAAAGTCTAAAAAAAAAAAAAAAATACTACTTCTTCTTCTTCCTCAAAAACGTCTTTTTTACAGACCTAAAAACTTCTAAAGACGAGGGAAAAAATATTGATACATTAAAATATCACAATACCTTCATATGCTGATTTAAAAACACCATATCAATCTCTTTTACTAATGAAATATTGCTATATGTCATCGTTATGCTACGAAATCCCCTGAAAATTCACGACATTTTGCCATATTTTTATATGTTGATATATTGACGCGGTATCGATCTATTTTACTAACAAAATCTAGCAAGAATTTGCAAAATATCACGAGAGTTTGTAACAGAACGATGAAATTTCACGAGATTTTGAAAGTAAAATAGATCAATACCGCGTTTTTAAAAATCAATTTGATATCAGCATATGAAAATATATTTGAGTATATTATTTTTCAAAGTGTGAGAAATGGATAACAAAACTGCTATTTTCAATGACTTCTTATTTTTGTCCAGCTTTAACATCGGTATCGATATCGGTTATCGGCTACATGAGTTTTAAAATATCGGCATATCGGATATCGGCCAAAATCCCAATATCGTGCATCCCTAGTTATAAGTCTATACGACTATGTATGTGAGTTGTTTTACCTGGGGGGAAAAAATCCAAGGGATTTAGTAGAATCTTTGAGTTTTCAGTGGAAAACTGGTTAAAATAAATCTCAAAATACATGAGTCGACCTGATTCAAGCCATTTGGGGGTCTGAATATGTATGAGTGCCTTGAACTTTCCTCTCCTTTTAAACCCATACCACACCCATCTCTGTAAAATGAAATACTTCTTGCAAAGTAGGCTCCTCATCTGGACCCTTTCTGTTTCTCTTAGTCTGTTAGAGCCCACTTTGTTATCAATGCAGCATCACTATGGAGTAGCTAAAACACAATTTACCAAACTTCTATCCTCTTCTACAGAAGAGGCATACTGATAATTCCACCAGGTGACTGACTTGCTAACAATTAGCATCGAGCTGTAAACATTTTCTCACTGTTGTTTTCAATGTTCTTTTTCTTCATTTTCTATCACAACTCAACATAAAGGCTTCATTCATAAAGCAGTAAAATGTATTTTCTTTGACTGATTTCTGCAGCAACAGGTTAAGCCTCTCTGGCTCTGTAATACTGCAGGTTATGTGTCACAGTTTCTCGGATCAATATTGGAGCTTGCTCTGAGAGATTTTCTTGGATTTCAAATGTGCTCCTTATTTTCTCACTTCAATCTTCAAAACATGTAATTACTGGAACCTAAAATTAGTGGTCAGATGTCCATAGAAGCCCTAAGAGGCACAGGTCCATCCTCAGCCAACATAAAGACACAAAGGACAAAACGCAAGAGTACAGGAGTAGCAAAATTTCCCCACTTTCCTTGATTGGTCCTCGGCTGGTCCCCTACGATTCCTTTTAAAACATCAACCTTTGTTCTAAAATGTTCTGTCATGATTTGTGGACATTAAGATCTAAAGAGTAGCGTCATCTCCTGGTCAGACCCTGTAATTCAGTGAAAGGGTGGCGTCAGAGTAAAAAGATATACACGCCCAGGTGAAGGAGAGTGGATGGAAGGTGGAGGGGATTTTGCTGGGAGTTGCAGGGGAGTGGGCTGCCATTTGCCTGGTGTTTTACTAGGAAGGGCCATACAGCACTGGGACTTGATCAACAGCCGATAACCGCACCGTGACGTCACAAACCAGTAGGTAGCAGTAGTGTTCTTTGACAAATATGGATGCCTCCAGTAAAGCACATTCACATGAAAATTACTCTTAATTAAAAACACTGATCATTTTTTGAACAATATGTAATAATGTTATACTTAAAGTACTTTTAGAAGTTTTTAAAGTGAATACGGCCGGACTTTTCCTTTAATCTAAGTAGAACTAATCTCTGGCCCAAGGTTGGCTCCAACAAGAAACTATTTCAGAAGGTTAAACTCAGCGTTTTAAATACTTCAAAATAGCATAATTATATGTTACAGTTTTTAAAGGAAATGCTTTTCATGATCCTGCATCACACAAACATTCATCAACTCTCCAATGTGACTTTTATTAACTGTGAAATACGTAGAATACACAGATTGGCATCAGCTTGGTTTTCGCTATCAGCCCTTATCCTGACAGTTGGTCTTAGTAATTGAAAGAAAAGCTGTTTTTAACTTACACACAGCAGAAGATTCTTCTGAATTTTATTTATCCTAACAGCATAGTTGGAAGCTAAAAACTTCAGCCCTGCTTGGTATGTAATGGGATTTTCTTGAAGGGTTTATATACAACATTTGATGCAAAGAAAAAAATGAATTTTATGAGTAAAAGCTTCTACCATGCTCTTATTTAGTTGATAGACATTCTTCTCTGATACATGCAGACGGCTGTTTGTATCAGAGACAAAAAAGACAAATTGCTTTGAATTGATCATTTTTTGCTGCTCCACTGCAGCAGGACGACCGTGGCTTTACAGCAGCTGAGCAGGAGACCGTTAAATGTAGATGTTGGAAAAGTTGTAATTCATATTGGTACAAACTTAGATTTCTTAATAGGGCAATCGTTTAAAAAATAAAAACATGCAAACCTGTCATTATAAGAAACTACTTAGACATTTGAGTCATAAATGATTCTATTACAATAACTGCACAGAATTTGCCTCTTTCTGGGGTTTTCTTTTCTGCTGTACAGCCTACGTTTATTTTATGTTATTTTTTGTAATTTATCTGTAAGCTTTCCTCTGGGATTTAACTCTCTGGTATTTAACTCCTAGTTTGTTTTCATTCGTTGTCAGAACCTTAATTTTGGATCCACATTGTGGCGGGACACTTTAAAATAGTTTACACACCCTGGCGGGTCTAGCCCAGGGGACTGTTGCCCCCATCGGGGCGGATTCTGGGGCGCCTCGGGGGGTCCTGCGGCGGCCGCGTGCAGTGCTCTTGGGTGGTTCCGTGGTGGCGGACGTGGGCTACTGGCCTGGTAGCTGTGCTGCTGCTGGGTGGGGCTGGGCGCCGGGCATCGGTTCTTTTGTGGTGCTGGCCGGGGTGCTTCTGCTCTGCGGGGCATGCCTCGTCTTTGGGTGCCGGGTTTCGGTGGTTGGCCGTGGCGCTTGCCGTGGTTGCGTCGTCCGGGGGGGTGCGTGGGTGGTCTCGCCTGTGGCCGGGATTCGTGT
Source organism: Cyprinodon diabolis (assembly GCA_030533445.1). Taxonomy (NCBI): domain Eukaryota; kingdom Metazoa; phylum Chordata; class Actinopteri; order Cyprinodontiformes; family Cyprinodontidae; genus Cyprinodon; species Cyprinodon diabolis. The sequence goes on from CM060072.1 coordinate 3,040,586, forward strand.
GTGTCTGTTGTGGGCTGGTTGCGGGCGTCGGGGGGTCCCTTTGGAGTGCCCCCGGGTCGGGGGTGTGGCTTCGCTCTGTTGGGACGGGTGCCGGTGGCGCGTGGTGCGGTGCATCGTGCGCGGTTTGGGATTGGAGGGTTGCTCTGTGTTTGGCGGCGGGGGGGGGGGGGGGCCGTGGCCGGCGTGGCCGTCCTCCTCTCGGCGGCCCGTGGGCGGTGCGGGGCCGGGGCGGGGTGGGTCATGCTGCTTTCGCGCCGGGCGCAGCGGGAGATGTGGGGTCGCGTCTGCTGCTTTCTTTTTGCTGCTTGTGCCGGCTTCTGGCGGCTGGGGCGGCCTTGCTGCTCTGGCTGTCTGGCGTGCGCCGGGTGGGGCTGCTCTGTCCTTTGCTTTGCCTTGCGGCTGTGTTTGCTGTGGTCGGTGGGGGCGGAGTGGTTTCATTGTGTTTTTGGGTGGGGGAATCCGCCTGGGGGCTTGGTTGGTGCCGTCGGTTCGTCCATATTGGCCTTCCGGTGTTGTTTCTGTTTGGGCCGCTCGGGCCCCCGCATGCCAGCGGTGCGCTGCCGGAGGGGTTCCTGTTCGGCGGGCTTGCTTGTCTCCTGGGAGGGCAGGCATGTTGACTTTTCTGGGGAGGAGCATCTGGGTGGAGGTAGTGGGAAGAAGATCTTGGAAGGGCTTCGGGTCTGGCTCCCTGTCTTGGTCCTGGTCCATGCTGCCCCCTGGTGGGGCTTCGTCCGGGGTGGGGGCTCTGCGTGTTGCGCGTGGGCTGGCCGGCTGGGGTTGTCCCCCCCCTTTATTTATTTATTTATTTATTATTAATATTATTATTTATTTTTATTTTTTACGCATTATTGTTATTATTATTATTATTTATTTATTTATTTATTTTGTTATTTATTTATTTATTTTTTTGGATGGACAGGACGGGGGGAGGGTGTCATGATGGGTTTTAGGTTCCTAACCCACATGCAGAAACACACACGGAGTCAGGAGGAAAGTAAACTAGGTTCCGACAGGCGTTGGAAACAGGTTCGGGGCTGGTAACACAGGATTCTCTGTCCAGAGCTTCAGGCTGAGCGTCAGAGGGAGAGTACCAGTTGGGTCCAGAGACTGAGGATCGGCAGAGGGCTTAGCAGTGGCTGGAACTGGCTTCAGAGTTGTGAGGTTAAGACCTTGAGTGGATCTCCAAGTTCTCTCCAGAGAACTAGCAGGGAGATGCAGGCTGAGGTTCTTCAGGTTTGGCTTCTCAGAGCAGGCAGGCAAGTTTCCCAAACATGAGCTCCTCCAGAGCTCCAGGTTTCAGTCAGGATCTTCCTAGAAGAGCAGAGAGGACAAAAACAAATCAGGATCTGGTTCAAGGTTTCAGGGGAGTCAGAGAGTCAGACAGACTGGTTGGCTCAGGTTGGCTACCATGACTTATTCAACACTCTGGCAATGAAGGGAAGCTCAGCCGCTGCGTATAAAGCTGATCTCCTGATGACTGATGGATCTCAGGTGTGGTCCTCAGCTCAGCTCCAGGAGACCAAGGGGCGCCCTCCGCTGGAGGAAGGGGGACAGAACTCCAGATCCCAACAGAGGGTGGTGGTGTCGGCTCCGTGCCCGGCTGGCTGGTGGGTCCTGCTGCCGGTCCCGTGCCCCTGGGCTACGGTGGTGAAACTGGTGGGGCCCCCCTCTCTGGAGGGGCTCTCGGGGAACGGGGGTGCCTATTGGAGTCAGCGGGGCAGCTGGCTACCTGGGAGTGCAGCAAGCACCCCAGTCCTTTGCTCCCCATCCCCGAAATCCTCCCTCTGCCTGCTCCATCACTCTGCCACACATGTAGGTTTTTGGGGAGGGGGTCGTTACTGGAGGGCCACACCTTCTGATGACGTCCCCCACCCCAATTTTATTTTGCATTTTAGACACTTCCATTTACATCATTTTCACAACACACATCTATGTAGGGCATTTTCGGGGGGTGGGGGTCAGGGCCACCGGGGGAGGCTTATTTTATGGGCCTCACCACGGTCGGCCTCCTCCATCCCCTCTCGCATCTAGACATTAAGGGTTCAGGGTTGTCGAAGGGGGGGGTGTGCTGGCACCGTCTATCTCCTGGAGGGGGGATGGACTGTGCCGGACACCCCCTCTTGGTACTCCCAGTTTTAATTGCATCTGAGAGCAACACGCAACAACACCACATTCGAGCGGGCGCAGGGAGGATCGGGGTCTTCTCACACCCCTGTTCTCCGGCTGCCGCCCGGAGTCTGGGGCCTGGAGGAAGAGCAAGCCACCTGGTCCGTGGTTTTGGCTGGGGCCGGCTGTGGGGCCTAGGTGGCCTGCCGGTGGCGGGGCTGTCACCTCTGCTCTCCCCAACGAAGGTTGGATGGAGGGGCATGATGGATGGAGCTGCTCTGGCCGCGTGTCAGGGCCTGGTGCGGGCGGCGGACGTGGCTGTGCTGCCTTGGCTTCGTCCGGTGGGGGAGCGGCGTGGTTCGCTCCCCTCTGGCTTTGTGCTGCCCCTCGGGCTGCTGGGGGGGGGTGGTTGCGCCGGCTGCGGTCTGCTCTTCTTGCGGTTTTGCGCCGGGCGGCTTTTCTGCTCTTGGGTTGATTCTGTGCGCGGTGTGTTGCGTTGTGCGCTGTTGGCGTCAGTCTTGGTGGGGTAGGGCTGCGCTTTTGGCCAGGGGGGCGTTTTGGGGGGGGTCCCACGGCGCTCGCGGCCGGTTCGCGGCGGATGCGCATGGGCCCCAGCCGCAGGCGGGGCCGCAGGCGGGGCCGCCTGTGTGTTTTTTCTGGGTGGTGCGGTCGCGGTGGGTGTTGCGGCCGGTCGCCGGGGCTTGGTGCCGGGGGGCGGGGCGTGTTTCGGTGCTCTGTGCGGCTGGGGCGTTTTGGTCGGTGCCGTGGGGGGGCCGGTGTTCGGAGCCCGGCCCTACTTCACGGTGGCTGGCTGCCGGCGGGGCCCGCGGACTCGTCCACGCGGCTCCCCGGGGCGCCGGCATGGTAGTGGCTGGGGGGCTTCTTCGTGGCTGTCTCTCCTCCTCCCTTGGTGGGGGTCTGATTTCCGGGGCTGGCCCCTCCTTGGTGCCTTCGCTTCTGGGGTCCCTTTGGGCGCCTGGGGCTTTGGGTCTCCCGGCGCTGGACTCAGTGCTCTGGGGGTGTGCCTCTCCGGCTCTCCACAACCACTATTGAGCATTTTTTCTATGGTTAAAACTTTACATGCACAAGTTCACCCTCACAAACAACTACAGGTGCTAGGCTTCAGGTACTTAGAGATTCACTTCCAAAAAGAAACCCCACATTCAGAGTACATGTCAGACTTAATAATATTACTTTAGCGATAGTTTCAAGGTGTTGCTTTATTCTATGTCTCGTACCGTGTCTTTTGGTTGTGCTGTTCTTTTTTTCATCTCGTTACAGGTGATGAAGCAGACTGAAAATGTTTTGTCATTGTCTCCTTCCTATCTCCTCTTTCTTTCATCTTTTGTCCTTTTTTTTTCTTTTTCTTTTTCCTTTTTCTTCTTCAGTTTTTCTGCTCTACTTACATTGCAGTGTCCATATGAACTGTAAAACTCCCTGCATAATTATAATAAAGCAATTTATATGCATGAAACAAGTGGAGCAGTATGGCAATTGCCATACCGCTGCACTTGTGAAAGTAAAATCTGTTGGGCTCCTTTTGGCATCAAGACATTTATTCTTATTGCCACCTCGCCACACAGGACACTGTAAAAAAATAAATAAAATAAAAATAGTTTACACACTGCAAAAATGATCTAAAAATTAGTAAAAAATGTCTTAAATTAAGTGTATTTACCCTTAATTTGAGCAGGTAAATGAGATAGTTTGCCAACGGAATGACCAATTCTACTCTTAAAATCAGATATTTAGATAATATGCACTTGAAATAAGACAATGCAATTGTGTTTTCTAATTTTAAGTGTAAATGGTCTTGTTCCATTGGCAAAATGTCTCCTTTACCTCCTCAATCCAAGAACAAATGCACTTATTCTAAGAAAAAATGACTTATCTGGATTTAGATTTTTTCCAGTGCACTGCAAAAAAATTAAGAAAATAACTAAATATTTCTTAAATTAAGTGTATTTACTCTTAATTTAGGTAGGTAAATAAGATGATTTGCCAATGTTATCAGTATTTTTACTCTAAAAATGAGATAATTAGATAATATGAACTGGAAATAAGACAAAGTAATTAATTTTTTGTTATTTCAAATATAAATTGTCTTGTTCCATTGGCAAAGTTTTTCACTTCCACAGCAATTCAATAGAAAATGCACTTATTTGAAGAGAAAACTACATATCTATATTTCAATTTTTTGCAGTGTTTGAGGCATCATGTAAGGAATTTGTAGAAACATGACATGATGACGATTGCAGAGAGGAAAAGTTATTTGTATGCCCCAAAGCTGCCTTTTTTAAACCACCAAAATAAAAGCGTATTTCAGTTTGCATTAAATATGGACCATATTTAATCTTTGTTCAATATCTAAAACATATACCAATGAAACATAAAGAACAGGTCCTTTGAAACCTTGTTCTTTTAGCGCGACGTATGATTACCCCTTTGCTCATATTACAGGTTATAGTTCTACATCCTACGCACCCCCACACTCCTATCAACCTAAGACATGCTTGCGAGGAACCAGTCTTTGTTATTTGTTATTTATTTTAAAAGTTAATGTAGTTTCCTCTGAATAATAAAGGCCCTGTCAGGGTTCTGCCCTTTGTTTTGGTTTAGTTTTGAAGTTTGTCTGTAATTTTGTGTCTGTTGTGGTTATTTCTGGCAGTGTTGTGTTTTTGTGTTACTCTCTGTTTCCCCATTGTGGCAGTTTCCTTTTGCCCTTCTTGTCACTTCTATCCACACCTGCTCCATATCAGCTGATTACCCCAGTTTTCATTCACTCTCCCTGTGCAGTTTTTCGGGGCTGGTTTCTTGTTGCCTAAGTGCTTAGGGTCTCTGTCACACCTTGCCGATTTGGCCAGCGTATGCCCGACATCCAAGAATCCTCTAAAACGCAGGCATACGCTGAACTTTCTATGTACTTTTTCAATTTTGGGTGCATACGTAGCGTTTTCATAATAAGTCCAGAACTTATGTCCAACGACAGCCTAACTTATGCATAACGCACGGCAGCGTAATGTCTATGAAATGATGCACAAGCATCATTTCATAGACATTATGAAGCATCAATTAAAGCTGCTCCCCTCAGGAGGAGCCCGGTCTGAATAAAAACATGTCTTTGATTGCGGTATTAACCTAACTGCTGCCCCCCCAAATAAAGAATAAATAAAAAGAAAAAGAACGATTGTCATGTTGGGGTCTAAGCGTCTAACCCACATGCAGAAACACTCAGCAGACAGGGAAAAAGTTCAAAGGTTTATTTACAAAGTTTTACAGTGAATTGTGAACTTGGTCTTGGCTCGTCAGGCTGGTCACGGGAAGGAAGCCACTAGAGGAGGACAGATCGGTTGGCGTGGATCCAGGAAACTTGCAGTTTTACGGAGGCTTGGATTAATACCTGCTCAGAGGGTATTCTGATCGGCAGAGGGGAACCTTGTGGGTCCAGAGGCTGGTCGGCAGGCTGAGGGCAGAGGCAGAGACGGAGGCTGAGGCGGAGGGACGACAGGCAGGTTCCAGGCAGCGATTGTTTTCTCCAGGATTAAACAGATATCCAGATAAGTCAGGACCTGAGAGGCAGAGGAACACAGGATCAGACTAGTTCACAAAAATCAGAGAATCAGATCAGAGAAGCTGGCTCAGGTTTTGCTGGTACCATTACTGGCAAACACTCTGGCAGGGAAGTGTCAGCCTCTTCCTCCTTAAGAAGGCCTCCTGATCAGCAGATGGGAAACAGGTGTGTAGAAGTCAGCTCATGCCCTCAGAAAGAAGATCTCAGGCGCCCTCTGGTGGAGAAAGTTAGACAAGCCTCCAGATCCCAACAAAGATGTCATGGTCTTGGTTCTGTTGTACTTTACTTTGCTCCTTGTTTTCTAGTTCTATTGGTTTAATTCCAGTTTTGTTGTAATTTCTAGATTTATGTTAGTTCTCATGTATTTCTTTGCCCTCTTGTGTGTTCCTTTCCCCTTGGCTCCCTCGTTGTCTCCTCTCACACCTGCTCCTTGTCAGCTCGTTAGCCCTCCCTTTGTCTGTCAGCTATATATGCTCTTCCTCTGCCCTCACTCTTTCCCCTGGCTCACACCGACTCCGGTCTTACCGTAGCGGTGCGGTGGGTGCGGCGCCGCAGTGATTCCAAGTCATTAAAAAGACGTAAACCTCTCTCACCGGCTGCTGAGCTGTCCGGCTGCGGTTACCGAGACAGTCCGGCGCTGCAGAAAATTCAGCAAGAAAGCTATCCTTGCGGCGTGCCGGAGCCCTCCGCAACAAGCTCTCGCAAATATCCTATTTGGGCCGTGTTATCGCGTGAAGTTATGTGAACTCAAGTGAACTTCTGTTAAATTTCCGGACCTGTTGCCGGAGCCGCAGAGCCGCACCGCACCATAGTCAAAAGGGCGGTGTGAGAGGGGGTGTGCGGGAGTTGCGGTCTCCGTCGGCTCGGTAACCGCACCGGAGCCAGTGTGAGCAAGGGGTTTGTTGGTTCCTCTGTTGTTGCTGGTCCTGTCTTCGCTGTTGTCGTCTCACCTCGTCTCTCCCTGGCTCCTTGTACGTGTTGTCCCTTGATGTCTCCATGGTTCTGGTCTGTTACATTTTTAGTTGGATTTTTGGACTACCTTTGTTTAACATTTCCATCATTAAAACTACAATTATTCACCTCAGCCTCTCTGCCTCTGCATTTAGGTCCTCCACACCACAACCAAAACGTGACAAAAGAAGGTTTTTGGTGGCAGCAGATATAGAATTATTCGTCTGCTTCTAATAAATAAAGTTTATGTACCTGAATTTATTTTACATTCATATGATTTTAATGAAACATAGATTTTATTATAGAACCATTATGAGATCTTATTCAAAGTATTGATTGAATTTACTCATTGCCTTTTGTCGATGATATATAGATACTTTTTCTAGTATATGATGTATAAATTATAGGTGTTAAACATAATCAGTTATTATAGCACAGGGTGAATGTTTTCATGTCTAACTACTTCCCTTAAAGCTACAGTGTGTAATAATTACAGGGATATACAGTCAGACATGTAATATATTATACATAACTATGTTATTTATCATCATCTACGAGCTCAGCCTCTTAACCTTAATATTTGCGTTGCCTTAGAATTCGTTATTTATAATTACATAGGAGCGGGTCTCGCAGCCATGGAGGCAGACATCTTTGCGCTACGGCAGCGCAGAGCCAACAAACTAGCGATTGCGAGATCGCCCATTACGCTCGAAAGTAACTACGGCAAGTTGAGAGAGATGAACTGAGACGGTACTGAACAATAGATGGCAGTATTAAAATTATCTATGTAAACAAACCTCATCACTTGAGAAGGTAGATGATGCAGACGTCGTGGAAGACATTTTGTCCCGTAACGCTCGCCGTACTGTTGGGGGGAGAAGCGGTGGGGGGGAGATGTTCATGTTGCTGCGGTCTGCAGTCTGGACGTTAGATGTCGCTGAAAATTACACACTGTAGCTTTAAAAAAAAAAACAACAACCTTTGGATGGTTCTGAACTGATTTTACTCTCTCGTTAAGATGTCGTAATGTTCACTTTATTCCTCATCATCATGCCAGCGTGTGCACTCATGGGCTGTAAAACTAAACCATTTGCCCGGTTAGAAGTTTTTCTCCTGTTTCAGTAAATTACGGCTTATGCCATTAACAGATTGCTTTGCCGAGGCGGCTCGGGTCAGAACCCTCATCTCTCTTTCATCAAACAACAAATCGGCTCGGTGCTAAAAGGCGAATCAAATCTTTTCCGGAACCTGTCACCTCTCATGAGAGTTTTCTGCTTCACTGCTAAGGACAAAATGGCCCACTGAAACAAAGCATGCAATCTAATTGTTCATTCAAGCACTGAAAAGTAGAGAAGAATTATCATTCGGGCAATTTGCTCATTTGACTGCTGTACAGTAGCAGAACCTCTGCTGTGGAAGTTCTCTCTGCTTTCTGGACCATCATCAGAAGAGCTTTGCTCAGTTTGGACTGAACACAGGCGTAACCTTCCGAAGGACTGATGTAGACATGTCCCCACCAATAATTTACGCTTTTTTGCCCCTTTCCTCTCATTTACTTTAACCAAAGGTAACAGAGTTGGGTGCAGCTATCTGTGTTCATTTGAAGTCTGTGTTTTTTTCCCTCTCTCTCCCGCTGCTCCCGTGTCTCGCCTCTTGGTGTAAAATCTGATTTGCTTTCACATTTTACAGTGTAAAGAGTAGCTACATGGATGGAGGAAACAAGCATCAGCCTTCAGTGAATTTAACCGGCTGCCAGTTTGATGTTTAAGTAAAAGTTAGGAGACATGTTGGTTAAAAAAAGTTAGAGATGCCAAAAATCTGTTCGTTAGACACACGGAGCTTTCTCAGCTAAAAATGGGAAAAGATTGTAAGTTGATACAAGTTAGTATTATAATGCAAGAAGTTTTAGAAAACAGTTTGTTCTTCTTTACTATTTAAAAAAATCTTGGCTTCTCATAGGACCGTGACTCACAGTACATGTTTTCTTATTGATCAGACAGAATCAGTCTGCAGAGCTTCTACAGTATGGAGGATAAAAAGTGCCAAAATTAAATAAATAAATACAGCATTAAATAAATAATTAAATGTGTCAATAATTAATTAAATGTGGAATTAAATAAATAAATGTGTCATTCATTAATTAAAACCACGTCACTAATATAAAGTGCCACAATTAAATAAATAAGTACAGCGATAAACAATTAATTAAATGTGTAATTCATTAAATAAATAAGGAATTAAATATATAAATGTGTCATTAATTTAATAAAATACGTCTTCATTTTATTAAAAATATATATATAATTATTTCAGTGTGCATTTAATTATTTCATGGTCCTGTGTCGCAGTGCATCGAAACCATTAAAAGAATCTGTCAAACTCACCCATCAAAGTTAGGGGGCGGGGTTAACGCGAATCGAGTCGCCACCTTCTGTATCAGAGTATGTTCACAACCTGTGGATCACAGTCTCTGTAATCGATTTGCTTCGCCTTAATCTGAAGGGTGACCAATCAGGTGTTAGATAACCGCCCCCATATTGACACATTTAATTATGTATTTAATGCTGTATTTATTTATTTATTTAATTTTGGCACTTTTTATCCTCCATACTACAGATCTAGAAATGTTGTCTCTGGCATCATTATATTAGTTAAGAGGTGCATAAATCTTTTTAAACAGAAAAAGGGAAGGAAGAGAAACTAAGGCAACAACTCAGGAACTGCAGATCTAAAGGTGAAACTGATTTACTGTGATATGGAACATGCAATGAAATATATCTCCAAGTTTACCAGAAAGCTTACAAGAATAAAATACGCTATATTTAAAATGCAGCATATCCATATTTTTCTGGATGGAATTGAAATTGTACTTCTAGGGATGTTATGATTCTGGCCTGTCTGCCTGCTCTGCTCTCCCTGTGAGCAATCATCTCCAGCTGCTGCCTGCTGCACTGCAGTGCAATCAGCAGAATGCCTCTCACCTGTGTTCAAGCAGTTATAAGACAACCTGTGGCAGGCAGACAGGGCCAGATAATTGCAAACCTACTAGCAAGCATTATCCAGCACTTAAAGTTACCTGACCAAGTCTTTGCTTCACGGATTTTCCCTTTTTTGCCTAGCCCTTTTTGGATTTCTCTGCCCTCTGGACAACGACCCTGTTTCTGCCTCTTGACTTCTGCCTCCTGCCAAGCTCCCTTTTCACTAAAGCCTGAGTCTAACTTCCTGGATCTATTCCTGTCTCTGTGCTCCAAGCCACCCAACAACAGTTTTAAGGAGAAATCTGCTCTATTCATGCTGCTGAGAGGAGGACTCTTCTAGGAGGACTCTTTTAAGAAATCCCTGACCCACGGTGGATGTGCTCCTGATGTTCTAAGTTTTTAATAAACTGTTCAATTCCTTATTCTGTGTTCTGGCTGAAACTTTGGGTCTTCTGACTGGATCATTACAAGGGATGCATGATTTATCGATTCTGGCATCAGAATCGGCTTTTATTCGTTATTTTTTTTATACATTCATGTTTTTGGGCCCTGTATATATATAATGCACTAAAAGGCATCTCTGTAACTATCTATAAATACAAATATCAGTGTATTATGGTTCTCTTGTTTTCTCAACAACAGGAAAACATTCAATAAATATATGTTTGGGCTCATTTTTTGGAAAATACAAAAACATAATGAAGGCGTTCGGGTGGAGTAACTGTAGGTCCATCAGCCCCCACCCTTAGAGCGCCCCCACCAACTTTCATTACAAAGTTACACCCTTGGGACTCAAAATTTGTATCATTAACAAAAAGATAATACATAAATATGTCAAGGGGCTCAGAATGTTGGACCCAGAATTCAGATGTAACACTTCTCAAACTGAAACGGGGAACAACTATGAGCCTGAAAGTCACCAACCTGGCAAAGTTCAGTCTGAGCCCATAAGAAAGAGTGAAGTCCAGAGGAGCAGAACCCCACAGCTTTAAACTGGGTCAGAGTTCCAGGAGAGAAGAGGAGCAGCGAACCGCAGCAGCCAGAGCATGCAGAGGAACCCAAGGAATCCAAGCAGTGGTCAGAAGACAGATCCAAGGTCGACAACAGGAGAAATCCAGATGACAGTCAGAACATGCCAAAACGGAGCAGAACAGGGGCAGCCAAAACTCAGAAGTCAGGGGGGAGAAATGTGTTAGGATCTGGGAGGACGAACACATACAGATACGCTAGAATTAGACTCGCTAGAAGCTCGAATAATCTGGCACCATTGGCTTGGATCCGGGGGCTTAAATAGCAGAGGGAACAGGTGGATCTGATGACAGATAATGAGCGCAGGGCGGAGCAAAGCAGATGAGAGGAGAACACTGAAAAAGCGATCTAGAAATAAATCAACATTTCTTAAATTAAGTGCATTTACCCTTCATTTGAACAGGTAAATAAGATCTGCCAATGGAGTTTTGTTACTCTTAAAATAAGATCATTAGATAATATACACTTGAAATAAGACAATGCAATTTATTTTTCCTTATTTTAAAAGTAAATTTTCTTGTTCCATTGGCAAAGTGTTTCAGTTACCTCCTAAATTCAAGAAAAAATGACTTAACTAGATTTCATTTTTATTTTTTTTTATCCAGCCTACGGTGCCAAGAGCATGACAGAATATATGTAATATACGGTCACTGCGATACAGAAGAGTACTGTGTCAATGCAAATGAATGTGACACCTCCTGTGCAGAACGGAGGAGTCATGTTGTAAACAAATGATAATGATGTGATATCCTGCAAGGGCCAGATGAGATGGCTCTTGTCAGTCTTGTGTTGATCAGTAGAAATGAACTCCTTCCTGTCGATAATAAGGTCATGAACCCTGTTATTTGGGAGGGATTCAGATGGTTGATTCATAGAGTCAAAAAGAAGTGAAAACTGTTAATACTGGGATGGCTTTGAAATATAATGTTTTTTGGTTCCATTTAATACCTTAATTTTGATCTGAAAAAAAAAAGAAGTTTTACTCAGCTGGGGGATCCCAAGCTGTTGAGCCCACCAGAGGGGATATTTAACCCTTCCTCTTTGGCAATCCCAGTAGAAAAACCTTCTAAGGACAGGGTAAGGTGATTCATATAATTTAGGGTCCATGTCTTATCAAACATTTTTGCAGGTTTGGATATTGGTGGATCCATAGATCTAGAGTCCGTGAGGCAGACACCCTGTCTACTTTTAAGGTTAGACTTAAAACTTTCCTTTTTGATAAAGCTTCTAGTTAGAGTGGCTCAGGTTATCCTGAGCTATCTCTATAGTTCTGCTGCTATAGGCTTAGACTGCTGGAGGACATAGGGACCCCTTTTTCATCATTCTGCTTCATTCTATCTCTATTCTACCACTCTGTAGAATCTATTAGTTCAATCTCTAACGTTCTGCTCTCTCTGCTTTTTCTCATAGTAGCTTCATCTGGTCTGTTCCTGTTGGCTGTGACTCCATCCTGGAGAGAAATATCAGCTGTGCTGCTGCCATCAACACCTTTGTTTCTAGATGTTGGAGCTTGGCGTGTTTTTCAGTGTAGTCCTGTTTCTCTGACTGTGGCTAACTGGATGTGCTCTCTTCATATTCTGACATGGGAGTTGGCTCGGAGCTCGTCTGCCTGGCTGTGTGTTTCCTGGACGGGGCCGCCTGTGGAGCTGGTTGCCAGTTGCCTTCTGTATCTATGCTTCTTTTTCTATGTCTGCTTCTGTCTCCTTGAACCCCAGTGGGCCTCAGCAGATGGCCGCTCACACTGAGCCTGGTTCTGCTGGAGGTTTCTCCCTGTTAAAAAGGAGTTGTTTCTTTCCACTGTCGCTACAAGCATCCTTAGTATGAGGGATTGCTGAAGAGTTAATGAGTCGATGCAATCAGCTGGTTTTCCTTAGACAGAAAACTTTGAATCAATTTGACTGGATGATCTGGTGAACTTGAAAGTGCCTTGAGATGACATGTTGATTTATTAGCGCTATAGAAATAAACTGAATTGAGTTGAATTGAACAGAGTATTCAATACTGGGGCTGATTGTTTAGTTGGTTTATTCACTGTGCTTCATCTTGATCTATGTCCACCTCAGCTTGAGACAGAGAAAGGCCAAAATTGAGCACAGTAGCTGTTTTTAAAGAAGCGCATATTAGCTTCTGAACCAATTCTTTCCTACTATCAAGAAAATAATTAGATTTCAATGTGTTGGTCACTGTACAGAGGAACACCTTATTTTTTCATCAGACACAGAGCAGCCTAGCAGTAAAGAATGAGCGGTGAGGTGACTCCCGGGTCAGCAGGTGCTGAGCCTGTTTGGTCTGAAGGGGAGCCGCCGTGGTGCGACCCGTCACTCTGACAGGAGCCATCAATCAGAAATGCTCCTGTTCCTGTCAGCTGTGTCATCAGCGCTGTTAACATTACACATGCAAAGACAGCAGATCATAAAGGCCCCCTGACACTAACAACATGCTGCCTGTCACTTCGTCCGTCACAGAGGCTGCACTCAGTCTGCAGGAAACCAAGAAGGATGTTTTGAATAATTTTACTCACTACAGCAACAGCTTCCTGAATGTGTCTAAAGGATTTCAGTCATAACTGGGATTGGAAAGATCAGGTGTTGATTATATTAATGGTTTGTGAGGAGCTTCTAGATGGAGATATTATCCTCTGAACTCTGATCAAACAGTTCATAAAACCACCAATTAATTCCTAAAAGGTTATCAGATGCTGTCTGTCCTTTTTTTTCCTTTTGTCATTTCCTTCTTGCTTTCATTTATATGCTTCCTTGTTTTGATTCTCCAGTCATTTTTTTAACTTAGTTTAATTTCCTCTCAATTCTTCTTGCTTCTTTTATTTATTCTTTTTCTTATTTTGATCAATTATTTGTTTCCTTCCTTCATCCTTCCTTCCTTCCTTCCATCCGTCCGTCCGTCCTTTATTCCGTTCTTCAATTTATTCTTGCTTAACCCTTTATTCGTATTTATTGTCTTCCTGTTGTTCATCAGTTTCCTTCCTTCCTTCCTTCCTTCCTTCCTTCCTTCCTTCCTTCCTTCCTTCCTTCCTTCCTTCCTTCCTTCCTTCCTTTAGTCCGTTCTTCACTTTATTTTTGCTTAACCCTTCATACATATCTATTGTCTTCCAGTTGTTCATCAGTTTCCTTCCTTCCTTCCTTCCTTCCTTCCTTCCTTCCTTCCTTCCTTCCTTCCTTCCTTCCTTCCTTCCTTCCTTCCTTTAGTCCGTTCTTCACTTTATTTTTGCTTAACCCTTCATACATATCTATTGTCTTCCGGTTGTTCATCAGTTTCCTTCCTTCCTTCCTTCGTTCCTTCCTTCCTTCCTTCCTTCCTTCCTTCCTTCCTTCCTTCCTTCCTTCCTTCCTTCCTTTAGTCAGTTCTTCACTTTATATTTGCTTAACCCTTCATACATATCTATTGTCTTCCGGTTGTTCATCAGTTTCCTTCCTTCCTTCCTTCCTTCCTTCCTTCCTTCCTTCCTTCCTTCCTTCCTTCCTTTAGTCAGTTCTTCACTTTATTTTTGCTTAACCCTTCATACATATTTATTGTCTTCCGGTTGTTCATCAGTTTCCTTCCTTCCTTCCTTCCTTCCTTCCTTCCTTCCTTCCTTCCTTCCTTCCTTCCTTCCTTTAGTCCGTTCTTCACTTTATTTTTGCTTAACCCTTCATACATATTTATTGTCTTCCTGTTGTTCATCAGTTTCCTTCCTTCCTTCCTTCCTTCCTTCCTTCCTTCCTTCCTTCCTTCCTTCCTTCCTTTAGTCCGTTCTTCACTTTATTTTTGCTTAACCCTTCATACATATTTATTGTCTTCCGGTTGTTCATCAGCTTCCTTCCTTCCTTCCTTCCTTCCTTCCTTCCTTCCTTCCTTCCTTCCTTTAGTCCGTTCTTCACTTTATTTTTGCTTAACCCTTCATACATATCTATTGTCTTCCGGTTGTTCATCAGTTTCCTTCCTTCCTTCCTTCCTTCCTTCCTTCCTTCCTTCCTTCCTTCCTTCCTTCCTTCCTTCCTTATACTTTTGTCCTTGCTGGTGTTCGGCTCTCCCAGCTTTCAGATCAGATTTTATATCCGTCTCTGTTGACCTGAAGCCGTCTGTGTTGCTGTCTGTCTCTGAGGGATTTCTGCATGTTTTTGCTACGAGGCAAAGCTTTGTCTGAGATTTGCTCAGGTTAATGTGCCTTGAGATTTACCCACATGAACACTCACTCAGTGTTTCTCTTGGGTTAATGGCTCCTGATGGAAGAAATGGAGTGAAGCATTTCAAATTAAATGCACCTTTACTTTATAGCTTAATAAACAGCAACAGCGGACGGTTAGTTGCAAAGGATTTACCTTAAGAGCCTGTAAAAAGAAAGCTACATCACTTTTATGACTTTATTACTAAATATAATAAATTAAACATTCAAATGGGGTCAAACTGCAGTTTTATCCTCACACGGCTTTGAACAGATGTTTCCTTTCTTTGCGCCGACGAGAACACGGCCAGAAGCGCCTGTTAGAAGATAAAAATTGGCTGCTTGAAAATGGTGCTTCAAGCAGCGTCTCAAATAGGGCCAGTCTTCCCCAAGAACACCAATCATTTCACACAGCAGGGGGGAAAAAAGAAGCGGTACTTCGTCAGAGAAATGACCGTGTTGTAAACATTTTAACTTCACTTGCAGGAAAACATCCAGTTCCCATTATTTGCACATAGTTTCCGGCATTGTTCTGTTTTCTGTCAGGATTGTTCTGACGGTTGTATTAGTCTCTGTCACATAAACGAAGGAATCGGCACGCTGGCAAACACGAATTTCAAGTCAATTTACTTTTGAATGACTCATAACCTTGAAATAAAAGACCCGGCTGGAAGTAATTATTACGTTCATTTGTTCCTTCCTTCAGTGGCAGTTATGTTATGATTCATTCTTTTTACTTAAATTGGTTAATTATTGCTTTCAATACAGTTAAGTGGTCACTTCAACTGAATTAGACCCGGCTTCCACCTTTTCTTGAGTGTCATAAATTAGGCTGTGCAGAAAGCAGGAAGTTCAGCTTGATGTTATTATATTCCTGTAGAGTTCACTGCCCTGCTGCATCTTACTGAGCTGTACGTCACAGCTGCGGCGCTTATGGTGTATGCAAAATGGTTATGAGCAAAATATTCATAACCCACTTGGTAAAATCCTGCTGCTGCACTGAATAAAGAGACAGACACAGGCTGGGAATTAGGTATTGGTGTTTAATGCTCTGTTAAATACTTTATTTTGCTTTATTTTAAAGGTGGAGCATTCATTAATAAACATTTGACAGGTAAAGATGGAACGCTTTGGAGTTATCACGACAGCTTATTTAAATCTATTGTCCCTTATGTGGCAGCATATACACAAGAATATGCTGCAAAATAAAGCACATGTTTAAAAAGAAGCCAGTGTAAAGTGCAATTGTTTTCCTCGGAATAATAAAAGGATCCAATGAGTCGGAACAATTCCTGCAGCCTGGAGCAGATCTAAACAATGTTCACCTCTGGAAACAGATACAAACAGAAAACTTCCCACACATTTAGCTGTTTCACACATACAGTTGAACACATGGAAAATGCAACACAACGAATGGTCTGCATGTTTAAATAAATATGTAAAAATTAAAAAGCATGGCAAAAGATAAAAATGCAGTGAAGCAGTCCTGCACTGATTGCATTTCTATTTTTTTTAAGTCAGTGGCGTACAAAGTGTGAGAATAACTTAAAACAAATGATAAATGTGCAGCACTTGGCAACAGTTCAGAAATGGCATTAATTTGGTTTGCCTGCTCATCCAAGCATACATTCATCTTCTATTACCTGTTGATCAGAATCACAGCAGATTGGTGCCAATCTTCATAAGTCTATGGGAAAAAAGGTGGAGTACAAACCGAGCACAGGGATGTATAACCATGATCATACACAATCATACCTAACAGGGGTGGGTTTAGAAAATTTGGGGCCCTAGGCAAAGACAGGTAGGGGGCCCTCTGCATTGAGAAGACAACACATAAAACACACCCATTCTACAGATAGAGAAATGTTAATAGAATAGACATCCATTATCTGTTCTAGGTTTTTAAAATTAAAAGAGTTATATACATTTATGTCTCACTGTATAATTTAATTTCTACTTACATTTATTTGTTTATTGTATTTTTGGTGGCAATTAATTGTATGCTTATTTATTTATTGAGCATTTATTTATTTATGTATGTCTTTTTAAATATGGCAGAGTTGGTCCTCCATATTTTCCACTACTAACGGTGAAGAAAGTTACAGCTTCTAAACCCATTATGGCCTTTCTTAAAGGATAAGTCCAGTCAGCAATGAATAATCATTGGATCATTATCTATACCTAAAACTAATACATTTACGGTGATTTTATGAATTTAGCGTTAATCAGTAAAGAAATAAAAAGGATAATTTTCATTGGGATCACTGAGTCTGGGAGCGGCCATTTTTGCCCAGATATTAGTGATGGTGAGATGAAGCCTCATGAGGCATTGAACCGTTTGGCCAAATTGCTTCAACGATCCCCACAGTTCATGAGGCTTCATGTGAACATGTCACCACCTACTGGTGGACAGCAGAACTACACTTTGTAATGAAATCTGTGATTTTTTTTTTTTTGCAACTGTTCTTTTTCCCCTTTTAGGTTCCTTTGAAATTGTTAATGGTTGGTGTGTATAATAAAATCCTTAAATTTTTTTCAAGAGTAAAATTTCTTAGAACAATCATTTGAGGTGCACATTTGAAAATGAAAGGTGTTAGTCCTTTTTATTCAAACATGATAGTTTTTCCATGTTTTTTGGTTTTAATCAGGTTGGAAGTTGTGTTCAACCAATCTTTCGGCTAAACCGACCTAATTTACCCAATATATATTTTTTTACTCGGGCAAATTAGTCTCATCAGCCAAAATGGTAAATGTCCTGTACTTATATAGCACCTTTATTCAAGTTAGGAGACTTGACCAAAGCGCTTTACACTACATTCTTTCACCCATTCACACACACACTGATGGTGGCAAGCTACATTGTAGCCACAGCTGCCCTGGGGCTCACTGACAGAAGCAGGGCTGCCGTACACTGGCGCCACCGGGCCCCCTGACCACCATCAGTAGACAATGCAGGTGAAGTGTCTTGCCCAAGGACACGACACTGAAAGTCGGAGTCGGGGCTTGAACCGTCAATCCTTCGATTTCAGGGCAAACTCCTACATCCAACGCCACTGTCGCCCCAAAATAATTACGTTTAATCGCAACTTTCAAAAGTCAAAGACACGTCTTGACCCATCAACCTCTAGAGTGGGGGCCTGTCTCATACAGATAACGCCACCTATATAGATAACCGTATTAGGGAGGAAAATACTAATTAATAGCGACGTGTTAACACTGACTTTTTCTGGTGGTTTCCTTAGATTTTGATCATAACATTGTTTATTCTAACCAAATTAGTTTTAACCAAATAGATTGGTTGGTAAAACAACCAAACTATCCAAACTCTATCCAGCTGACAGCAGCTCTCCTCCAAACTTCCATATCTTGACTGAACACTGAAGCTGTCAAAATTCTTGCGCTTCCCGAACCACTTCGCGAAGTGGTCACATGGTTTCACAGTAGCGAGGCCTCGGACGTCATCAATGTTGGCCCCTCCCCTAAATGAATCACGCCTCGACACGCGCTTCGGGGAAACGCCCCCCTCCATTACTCGACACACGCCTCGAAGCCTCGGCTCATCTCATAATATCACTACCAGATATATTAACACCTCCCTCCTGACATCTTTCGGCAGTGACGTCACTTTACACCATTCACGCTAAATTCATTAAATCACTGCAAACGTATTAGTTTTAGGTATAAATAAGTCTAAATTCAATGAGTGGCCCCATTTAGTCAGACAATTATCACCTGAATTATTTTGTCAGAAAGGGATTCCTTTTTCCTACCCCTCCACACCCCTACCATCTGAACAGCACAGCGTAAAATCAGATACTTCACTGCAGGAAGATTTCATCTTCGTCATGGTTGGATTTGGCACTTATAAAACATTATTTGCACACTCTGTGAGCAGAAGAATTTATTCAATGCCTTTTGTCTTTCAGAGAACAAAACGAGTAAATCGACGTGTGTTTGTGGTTCTTCTTGTGTAGGTGGTGAGCTCAGTGTTTCCAGGAACAACATCGATTCCCTGGGTTTTAGTAGACTCAGGAGCACTTTAATCACAAATGAAGGCTTAAATTTAAACTTTTGGACGCTCACCAGCTATTGATACCTACATCTCTGTAACTCAGTTTAAACTCTGGAGGAATGTGATTCCAACGACGGCTCAAAATGGATTAATTTCATACTTGAACATCATCTTGAACAAGTTTTGTTACCTTGTTAAACTCCTTTGTCTACTTAATGTGAAACAACGTTTAAGGGCTGATTCATCCAACATAACATGGTTTAGTTTTTTAAGGAGGTAATACATGTAGGAGGTGTTGGTATCTGCAAGCACCACAAATTCATACAAAAAAAAAGTTGTTTACAGCCCATATATATTTATAACAGAGTGTGAAATCAACAGAGGGTTTTTGCCCGGTAGCCATTATTTTAACTGCTCTACGTCCACCTTTAGCCGTCTGCTGTGTTCCTACCTGATGCTGTTTGCTGTTTAATGATCTCTAACAAACAGCTGCATTTATGCTCAGATTAAACTAAATTAAACAGGTAGAATCATTTGTATCACATATTTAATAAACAGAAGTTTACAACAGTGAGACATATTCAGAAGAGTGAAGGGTATGAAGACTTTTTCAATCCAGTGTGAATACATTTCAGTGATTAAAAGCATCATGAGAGCTCCCATCAGGGCTTTCACCTCAAATGATCCAAACCAGGCAGCGGAGAGTGGTTAATGCTCTCCCGAGACGCCATGTCTGTGTGCCATGAAGGCTTTTCTCTTTGCATCTAATTTAGTGTAATTCCTTCTCGTCTTTTCCTGTCTTCACAGCCACGCTGGGAACCTTGGAGTTTAGTTTGCAGTATGACCAGGAGAACAATGCACTGCACTGCACCATTAACAGAGCCAAGGTGAGCCACTTTGATTAACATTGCCTTGGTAACCTTTTTTTTTTGGTGTGGTTACTATACAGGAAATGTCTCTTTTTATTTCAATTGTTGATAATTGACATGTTAACGCAACATATCAACAAATTACCTTTTTTTTTAATGATTATTTTCCCACCAACCTCCAAACACTGATAAAAGTGCTTTACACATCCCACTGTTGCTCTAAAGGAAACATTCAGTGACTCTGCCAATAGAACAGGTATAGTTCTCATGTTTGTTCGTCTGTTGTTTTAAATTGAGTGAACAGACAGATTTAATGCATCAAGGAGGTTTTAAGGTTTGGGATCCTGGATTAGTTTTCTACTTAATACTACTGGTTTCAAGGTAAAACATCTATAAAAAACCACAAGTTTTCTGCATCTTAACAATGTGTTAGGATAATTATCATTGATTATGTGTGAGTTTGTTACACCTTAATATTAGCTGCCTGTTACGTGTCAGAACTAAGGATGCACGATATAATCGGCCCCCTATCGGTATCGGCCTTATAACTGAATATCGGACATCGGCCACCCCACCGATATTTAACCCGATATTTGATCAGCTTCTGAGTTTCTAAAGTCTAAAAAAATAAAAAAAATACTACTTCTTCTTCTTCCTCAAAAACTTCTTTTTTACAGACTTAAAAACTTCTAAAGAAGAGGGAAAAAAATATTGATACTTTAAAATATCCCAATATCTTCATATGCTGATATATTGCCATTTAAAAACACCATATCAATCTCTTTTACTAATGAAATATTGCTATATGTCATCGTTATGCTACGAAATCCCCCGAAAATTCACGAAATTTTGCCATATTTTTATATGTTGATATATTGACGCGGTATCGATCTATTTTACTAACAAAATCTCACAAGAGTTTGCAAAATATCACAAGAGTTTGTAACAGAACGATGAAATAGATCGATACCGCGTTTTTAAAAATCAATTTGATATCAGCATATGAAAATATATTTGAGTTTATTATTTTTCAAAGTGTCAGAAATGGATAAAAAAACTGCGATTTTCAATGACTACTTATTTTTGTCCAGCTTTAACATCGGTATCGATATCGGTTATCGGCTACATGAGTTTTAAAACATCGGCATATCGGATATCGGCCAAAATCCCAATATCGTGCATCCCTAGTCAGAACTGATGTTTTCCCCAGTAGTTTAACTACTTAAGACAGTTCCTCTGTCTAGCTATGCAGTTATAATCTTCATTCTGTACGTGGCAAATATTTGGGAATGGAATGAGAGCGTTGTCCTTTGGCTATAAACAAGGTGTAATATTGTGAAAGAGCTGGAGCCACACTGGAAAAACAATCTACAAATAAGTTAAAATGTCTTAAATGAAGTGTATTTACCCTTAATTTGAGTAACTAAATTAGATAGTTTGCCAATGGAATGAATATTCTTACTCTTAAAATAAGATAATTAGATAATATGCACTTGGAATAAGACAATGCAATTGTGTTTTCTTATTTTAAGTGTAAATTGTCTTGTTCCATTGGCAAAATGTCTCTTTTACCTCCTCAGTCCAAGAAAAAGTCACTTAATTTAAGAAAAAATGACTTGTATAGATTTTGATTTTTTTCCAGTGCATAGATGTCTCCTCATCTGCAAACGTGTGTGATGTAAAATGTGATTATGTGGCAAACTGGAGTTGCATAAAATTCTTTAACTGTTAATTGTGGCCACTTCCTGAGGAGTGAGCCCGGTCGGTGAGCAGCTGCCTTCTGTAACTCTAAGCAGCTTCTCTGATCTGAGTAAGATTTCAATTTCTATTAAAATCTGTTTTCATTTCTCCTGGTTATTTAATACATATAGGTTATGAATTGTAATTTAAAGAGTTTGTGCCGAGTGAAGCTCCAAAGTGCAGACACAGAGAGCCCATCTTTAACCGATCATCTGCCTTAATTTGCCTTTGAGGGTTTTTTTACACTAGCAGCCATCAAAATGGCCCTTCCCAGTCAAAAGCCAACCTAATGGAAGCAAAATCCCCTCCAACTTTCAGCCCCTGTCCCTCTCCTGGGCTTGCATATTCTTTTACTCTGACTCCACCCTTTTACTGAATTACACTGTCTGACCAGAAGATGGTGCTTCTCTTTAGATCTTATTGTCCAGAAATTATGACAGAATATTTTAGATGTTTAAAAAGGAATTGTAGGGCACTAGACAAGGACCAGCCAAGGAAAGTGGGGCAATTTTAAATGTGTACTACTGAACTAGAGGTGGGCGATGTATATTGAATATACTCAATGTATCTCGAGTTTCCCCACGCACAATTGTTCAAAGGACTCTATCACAACCATCAAGAACAAATTCGCATGATGACATTAAACCGTCTGCATATATTTCACTAAGAGTTTTATTTTTCCCACACACTTTGAATGCATCATTAACCCCTCCTCCAAACAGGATTATTTTCTGCGCGGCATGCTTGCTACAGGAACCAGCATAAGAACTATGGCGAGAGCAGGTGTTTCAGCTAAGCAATATATGGCAGTGGTTTGGATTTCATGCCGAGGACATCGAACAAAATGTGGTAATTTGTAAGACGTGCCGCAAAAACCATTGCTGCAAAAGGCAGCGGTACAAATTTATTCCACCACCTAAAAGGTCATCCGCTGCAAATTCAAGAATGTTGTAAACCCTGCATGTCAGCGTCTCCCCGCACACCAATTAAAACGTTAAATAAATAATCTGTGAAGCAGATGGTGTTGGCCTTGTCGTTTGAAGTTGTTTCTAGATGTTGGAGCTTGGCCTGTTTTTCAGTGTAGTCCTGTTTCTCTAACTGGATGTGCTCTCTTCATCCTCTGACATGGGAGCTGGCTCGGAGCTCGTCTGCCTGGCTGTGTGTTTCCTGGACACACTGGAAAAAAACAAAATCTAGCTAAGTCATTTTTTCTTAAAATAAGTGCATTTGTTCTTGGATTGAGGAGATAAAAGAGACATTTGCCAATGGAACAAGACAATTTACACTTAAAATAAGAAAACACAATTACATTGTCTTATTTCAAGTGCATATTATCTAATTATCTTATTTTAAGAGTAAAAATACCAATTCTATTGGCAAACTCTCTCATTTACCTTCTCAAATTAAGGGTAAATACAATCAATTTAAAACATTTTCACTTATATCTACATTGTTTTTGCAGTGAGGGCCACCTTTTACAGTTGCCTTTTGTATCTAGGCTTCTTTTTCTATGTCTGCTTCCGCCTCCTTGAATCCCATAGTGACTGGTTTGACTTCAATTCACTTGAATTGGATTCAACACCGAAGTTCAAATTTCTCTTTGTTAGATGATCCATATGGTGAGCCTTGTTTACTAATATCTGAGGATTGTGCACTGGAAAAAAGTAAAAATCTAGATAAGTCATTTTTTTCTTAAAGTAACTGCATTTGTTCTTGAATTGAGAACGTAAAAGAGACATTTTGCCAATAGAATAACACAATTTACATTTAAAATAAGAAAACACAATTGCATTGTTTTATTTCAAGTGCATATTATCGAATTATTTCAATTTAAGAGTGAAAATACTCATTCCATTGGCAGCTCTCTAATTTACCTACTCAAATTATGGGTAAAACAATTGATCTTTACTCATTTCTAGATCGTTATGTTAAACCAGCATCCTAGACAGGTTCAGTTACAAATAAACAAACTAAAAAAATATATATATATTCTTATTTTATAATATACAGAAGTAAAAAGTATTTTTCTTCTCTGTTTGAGGAGATAAACTGATGTTTCCAATGGCTGCCCTCAGCAATTCTAACTCTTTCTGTCTGCATGAATAGCTGTTCTGGAGGAAACTGGGCTTCAGAGGAGCTGGTCTTGGCAGCAGTGTTGGACAGCAGAGTGGGCAGGAGGCCACATTGATTTATGGTTGTTATTTTCTATACTGCTCTGCAGCTAGACTTCAGCTGCTACCTAGCCAAGCTCTGAAAATGCATTTGCTCTTTCATATATTCTGTTATGTAGCAATTTGTGGCGTGTAATTAGTTTGCAAAACCTGTTATTGGTCTTTCTAACCATTGATTTCCTCTGCTGCCAATCCGGCTGTTGCTCCAATAAATCCAGTAAAGGAATAAAACTCAGCTAAGAATTTATTACATTATAAAATACAAATTAATGATCTTAAACTGCAGTATAGGATTAGGAACCATTCCTCTAAAAACATTCCTTAGAGAAGATTTTACTAATTAAAGTGGCCTTGATAGTATTTTTTTTTGCTCATGGTAATGATATATATGAAGAGTGCTCATGATCATT
Source organism: Cyprinodon diabolis (assembly GCA_030533445.1). Taxonomy (NCBI): domain Eukaryota; kingdom Metazoa; phylum Chordata; class Actinopteri; order Cyprinodontiformes; family Cyprinodontidae; genus Cyprinodon; species Cyprinodon diabolis. Next base: position 3,064,585 of record CM060072.1, read on the forward strand.
AAGTATATTCAATTTATTACAGTTTATTTCTATTGCGCCAATTAACAACCTGTCAGATTGTTTCAAAGTTTTCTATCTGAGGAAAACCAGCTGATTGCATTGACTCATTGACTCTTCAGCAATCCCTCACTAGGGATGCTTGTAGCGACAGTGGAGAGGAAAAACTCCCTTTGAACAGGAAGAAACCTCCAGCAGAACCAGGCTCAGTGTGAGCGGCCATCTGCTGAGGCCCACTGGGGTTCAAGGAGACAGAAGCAAACGTATAATTATATATCTCTAACCGTCTGCATTAATGCCACATCAGTTTTGTACGGTGGCCCTGAAGTGCAAACTGCAACTACAAATCTAAAAGCGCAACTACATAAAGCAAAGCGCAACTACATTAAGAAAAACACAATTACATTAACCTACCGGAAAAGGTAGGTACCAGTGGGAAACATGAGACATCGCTGATTGGACGACGGCGCCGTTTGACCCTTGAACCGGAAGTCATTCTGCCTGCTGCGGCTTTTGAAAACATGGATAATGTCGGCGCCCCAAACATAGCTGCCGTTATCCAGGAATATTTTGAATCAGGACATACATAGGAGGTGATACTGGATATGCTGAAGACTAATCACCAAATTTCAGTTAGTTTGCGTACACTGAAGACACACTTAAAAGAAGCTGGACTGTTCAGACGACGCAACTTCCGGTTCAAGGGTCAAACGGCGCCGTTGTCCAATCAGCGATTTCTCATGTTTCCCACTGGTACCCACCTTTTCCGGTAGGTTAATGTAATTGTGTTTTCCTTAATGTAGTTGCGCTTTGCTTTATGTAGTTGCGATTTCCTTAATGTAGTTGCGCTTTTAGATTTGTAGTTGCAGTTTGCACTTCAGGGCCACCGTAGTTTTGGGACCATATTGATTTCATTGAATCATTGTTTTTGTCAGGCTAAAATAATCATAAAATAAAGAATTTCAGTGACTTCATAAAACATGTTTATTATGCGCCTGCCAATGCCCTGTCCACCTATAGGATCCTCCTATTGGGTCTTCCTATAGGATATATGATCATTCGACAAAGAAGTAAAGAATAATTAGAAAATGTAACAAGTCCTTCTCACATTTCACTTAAAGTACTGCGGGTGACAGACGGCGAGACCTGAGGTGATGCAGCCGGGATGCGAGGACCAAACCAGTTATTGCTATTTCATGGGGGGGGCGTCAGTTTATTCATGCTTTGTTTCACTGTTTACTGCTAAAAAAATGAGGAAGAACATGAAGATTTTTGATTTTACTGCCAGATTTTCTATTCTTATTTAAAAAAATATAGCAGGACAAATCTTTTCTTTTTCTTTTGGGTCTCCCCTCAGTCAAGGGCCTTTATAATCATCCTAACTTTTTTCCCCATACAGCGCCCCTGCTTTTAGCACAACATTGCACAGATTGCCAAGGCAGCACGTTTCACTCTGGTGAGCTTCATATTCCTCTTCTACTCGTTTGGCTTCAGGACGAGTCCGAGTAGCGCCATCTCACTGCGGAGCTGAGTCCCACATGGTTTTTAGACATACAGTGTGAGCAGGTAGATCGCATCAGAGCGTCGGGTCGTACAGTTTTGTTTTCATGAACAACATGTGTAACATAATATTACGAAAACTTACCTTATTAATAAAGTTACACTGGAAAAACAATCTAGAAATGAGTAAAAATGTCTTAAATTAAGTTTATTTAACCTTATTTTGAGTAAGTAAATGAGACAGTTTGCCAATTGAATGATTATTTTTATTCTTAAAATAAGATAATTGGATAATATGCACTTGAAATAAGGCAATGCAATTGTGTTTTCTTATTTCAAATGTAAATTGTCTTGTCCTATTGGCAAAATGTCTCTTTTACTTCCTCAATCCAAGAACAAATGCACTTATTTTAAGAAAAAAATACTTATCTAGATTTTGATTTTTTTCAAGTGTAAAATAAAACATAGCACCACACTGCAAAAATTATCTAAAAATGAGTAAAAAAGTCTTAAATGAAGCACATTAACCCTTAATTTGAGCAGGAAAATAAGATGATTTGCCAATGGAATTTGTATTTTTACTACTAAATTAAGATAATTAGATAATAGGCACTTGAAATAAGACCATATAATATTTTTTTCCTTTTTTAAATGTAAATTGTCTTGTTCCATTGGCAAAGTGTTACACTTACCTCATTAATTCAAGAAAAAATGGACTTATTTTAAGAAAAAAATAATCATTAAGATTTAAATTTTTTGCAGTGCATTTTTTTTTAAATGAAATAGTCCTAAAACCAGGCCCAGGTATGAGGATGTCAGAAAGGTTGAGGATGATTCTCTGCGTTATATTTTCTAAATTTAAAATGAGAATTTGTTAGATTAATTTCAGCTTACTTATGACTTTTTCTGATTGAATCAATAAAAAAATTTAATATGATGTTTATTTTTATGATATATATACACAATTTAGCCAATCCATTATAGCCTAGGATAAGTAAATACTTAATATCTATATTACTACTATCTAATGTGTCCAATTTTATTGGACCCCCCATAAAACTCAGCACCCTTCTTTGGCCCTTTACTCATAAGTTTAAGGTCACTCCATGCACCCTGCCACTGGCAGGCTTTCCTTTTCCAGTACTGTTTAATGGAAGAACATCTCTGTATTAAAAGCCATTTCTCTGTTAGTTTGAAGTAATATTTTCAAACTCTGAGAAAATTTGATTTGGTTTTTATTAGCTGTAAGCCAGAACAATCTAAATTGATTTTTTTTAAAACAAAGCTTGCAGAAGCTGACTTGGTTTTTAATGTCTGTAATAAAGTTAGTAATTTTATATGAGACGTTGCGATGTGACAAAAATGAATATAAACTGGCACAGATTTACCCATTACCAGCTGCCCCAGAAAATCCAGCCCAGGAGCAAACCGATTAATGATGGAAATAAAAAATAAATCCAAAGTTTCAATAAAGGCTCCAGGGATAACTTTAAAGTATTGGATTTTAAAGTCTGAGCATAATCAGAAGTGTGCCTCTGTCTTTAATAAAGGGTTCTCTAAAAAAAAAAAAAAAATCTGTTTCTGTCCCACAATCCAAAAAGTACCCTGGCGTTACACACATGCTGAATAAAATGAACAGGCGAACAGATAGGTGTCCTAAATTCATTCAGTTGGACTCACTGATCTCTATTTATTCACTGGATCGCTGAAAGCCCGAAAAAAGTGAAGCCACCATCCGCCATGCTGGTACTCCCCACTCCCACAGAGACACGCAGAAAGAATGTCTCCATGTGCAGCATTTGGCTAGCCTCGTGAGACCATCCTGATCTCACGAGCTTTCAAGGATTCACTCGCAGATCAGTCTGGAGACTCTCCGTTAAAGAAAATTTGTAGCCGTTCACCAAACGAACGTCCAATCAGCGTTGGCTTTGAGGCGGGTTGAGGTGTGACGCAACGAGTAGGGCGACAGTTCAGTCTAAAGAACATGTCGGCTTCAGCCGATGAAACTAGCGTTAGCGTGGCTATCGAGCAAGTTTTATCGGAATTACAGAGTATTTCTTCACTGAAAGAAGAGCAAAACGATGCTCTGGAGGCTTTTCTCAGAGGAAAAGATGATTTTGCTCTTCTCCCGACTGGTTTCGGCAAGAGTAGCCTGGCTTGTGGTTGTGTTTTCGTCGTCGCTCTGTTAGTACGTCAATGCTTCGTTGATCTGATTGGTTTATTTGGCCCGTCTATCACCAACCGTCTATAGGCCAATCAGCTAACCAGTATTTTCGCCCCTTCCCAAAATTACTTCAACGGAAGGTTTCCAGATGGATATGCGAAGCAAATCCATCTGGCGGAGTCAGGTTAGCATTTTAATTTTACAGTCAGTGGATGAACTAACGAAGAAATCCATCTATACGCTGATGGATCCTATAGTATAGTCTGTAGCGTAACATTAGCCTGGCTATCTCAGACTGACTGCAAGATATTTACTGATTTAGCCATTGTCATTGGGTCTAATGTTACAAAATAGAAAGTAGAGGAAATACAAATTCACTGTGAAATGTCAATGTGTTAATTCTTTATTAGGTGTGTGAAGGCCCTTCTGTGTGGCATATGGCGGCTAATTGTTTATTCAACGCAGGTCCTTGATTGTGGGAGGTGCTTCTAAATATGTGGCCACCTGGATGGTAGTTAAGGAGTGCCGTTCATAATCAAGGCCATTGGCAACGTGGAAGGAGGTGTCATTAATGGAGTTTACCCGCACCAGGGGGGACTAGGACCACAGCTGAGTACTGGGTTCAGTCGGGTCCAGAGGTCTGGAGTCGGTCGGCAAAGAGAGAGGGATGGCCTGCTGGAGGCACATCGTGTGTTACCTGTCGCTCATTCATGTCTTTAATAATTGGCTCTGAAGGGCTAAAAACGTTCCTGGTTGCTGAGTCCTCCCTGTTTTGTTGCGGGAGTAGGAGCCGGGCCGTAACAGGTGGATGATGCTGTCGTTTTTGTAGAGTTTGTTGTATTTCTCATTTGAAAAAGTCAAGTGCTGAAATATATTGCATGTTATATTGATGAAAAAAAAGCAACTCAAACATTCATCTCTCTCTCTCTGTCTCTTATAAGTTAAAGTGACCCACTGATGCTATGAAACAGCCAGTGTGTGTCAAAGTGATGAAATTATCTTAATTTTAAAATTCTTAGGTCCCCCTGAAAATCAGAACATCATCGTTGTTTAATGATGTAGCGCGCAGATTGTTTACATTGCGACTGGTCTAGGGTACAAGGGAGTACCAATATGGCGTCCGGTGGCTTCAATTCAACGCCGTACTACCAACGGGCAATCAGCAATCCAGGGAATAAAGAGATCAGTGGTTTAACTGATCTGACTGCTGGTGTCTTTTTTGCCAGTTTTTTAGAGCAAACTACAAAATCAGTTCAGGGGGTCCATACGGGCCCTAGACTGCATTTTATGACATCTTAGGATTAGGAATTTTCTGACATTGGAGACATTTCTGACATTTTGTATACACAGTGAGTGTATACAAAACGAAATTTTGTATAGTACAAAATTTCAGACAGTAAATGAACATTTCCATTCCATAAAGTGCAGCAGTGATCAAATGAGCAGTCAGCAGCTTTTTAAACGGTCAAGAGTGGCTGTATTTAAGAGTCCAGAAATTATATTTTGTGACCGAAGCTCCAGCAGGCGTTGGTGGTCATCAGGGGCGTGCATACATAGACACTAGGTGGTGCTAAACCACTAGGAAGTTTGCCCTTTATCAACGAAAATGCCCTTTTGAAACCCGTTTTTTTTATTATTATTAATACTATTAGGATTTTACTGAGGTCGGTTTTGAAACGATCTTTTGAAAACCTGAGCCATTAAAAACGACTGAAACAATGCCCCGAAATGAGCCACCTCCTTGCGCACACCCGACCAGCCTCTCTCTCTTCCTTTGTCACGTGAACTCGCGCGGTCGCCCGCAGGGCATGCCAGATGCGCAGCATCATAGCAGTTCAGTAAGCGTCTTCAGATAGCAGGAACGGTCGCTGACAGGCTGCTTCTCCCGTGCCCCATTAGCCAGGTAATACACAGATCAAGCAAAATCATTTTATTGTGCATTAAAATGTCTCATTTAGCAGCAACAAACAAGCATTTTTGCCGACTGGTCACCTGAGAAACTAGTTAGACTAGATAAAGTTTTACACTGTAGCCCAAGTCAAAGACAGATAACGTGAGGACGACCACATAGGCTACAAATAATTTCGGTAGAGTTTGCAATTGCAAATCTATGTGTTAAGACAAACGTTTTCTGTTGTATAGGTTTTGTTAGGCAACATAAATTAACACATTTTGGTCTCTTTATTGTCTTAATTGTATATTGATTTAGTAATTGCAGCACAATGCCAAGAAAGGAGGGTTTGAAAAATCTTAAAAGCTGTTCACATTTTATTTTTAAGTGGTTTGTACAAAATCAGCAGGTATTAAAATACCTATTATTTTGTAGGCTACCATAAGTCATATCCACGTGACAAGACTTCCAGTCATGTTGCCCTAATAGCCCATTATTTAAACTAATGTGGCATATTTGTTAAAGCCATTATTATTATTATTATTATTATTATTATATTGTAGCCAGTCACAGCAGGGAAGCTCTTTACCATCAACATCTACCAGGACAGGAGATGAGGAAGAGTTCAGGGAAGACACAGAGACAGAAAAAGACCAGGATGAGGGAGAGCAGATGGGTGAGGGAAAACAGGGAGATGAGCCAGATGAAAGAAGAAGAAAGATGAGCGAGCGTACTACTTTAAAGTAGTACGCTTTAGTCTGTTCTGTTGGTGGTGTGACTTTTTTTCCATTGAAAACTCACGTTTAGAGAATGTTACAAATAAAAGTCAAAATTCATTCAACATGCGTGTGTTTTTATAATTAAGTGTTCCACGTGCGCTAAAAAGTGCCCTCTCCCCCTTCCTGAGCACCTGCCCCCCAAAATGTCTGTGCACGCCTCTGGCGGTCATAGATGCAGCTTGGATAGAAATATTGAGATTTGAGTAGATTTTAGACCAGACATAGATCTTTAGTTTTAATACTGTAATTTAAGTGGCAGTGACTTAAAACACCAATAAATTCAACAAGGAAAATGGAAATTGCCAAAGCCTCCTTAAGATGGGTTTGGGTAACATGATCTGGTTATGAGTCCTACTTTGGTTTAAAAAATAGGACAATCTAAGCTTGAGTTGTTATAGTTTATTTATTTATTTATTTTTTACAATTATGTGGTTTATTAGGGTTTTGATTTAAAACCTTTAGAGTTAGTTTATACAATTCACAGCTATGCAGGAAATGTGCAGCACAGGACTTGAGATTAGTCTCAGATTTGATTCACAGGTTGATTTAGTGATGATCACACCAGTTTTTAATGAAATAACAAAGTTGTTTATATTTCAATTAACTGGTTTGAATTATTGTTACACATTTTATTGTTTTCTCTGATGCTAATATTGCTGAGCTGCTCACTACAACAACACAAATACAAGTACATTATCCTCGTTCTGGCACACTTCACTGATTTGGGAGTTGATTTTCACAAGAAAACTCAGAATTCTTTATTAGTCGTTGCCCCTCAAGGGTAAAATGACAATTTTAGCAGCTCAAAACAATATAAAAACATATAAAACAATAAACAAAACAGTGCTACACAAAGCGGGACTGAAGCGCAGCACAGAGGTGCTCATCATGGCTGCACAGGAGCAGGCCCAAAGCAATAGAGGCCCCGATCCAGACAAGACTCCAGGTTCAGATCGTGCAAAGAGGCCCCTGAGATGATCTAGCACATAACTGCCTGGTGTAAGATGCTGGCAGGGAAAGCTTACATGGAGCGCCATAGCCGAGTGGTTGGAATCGTGTACAGGAACATCTGGTCAGAGTATGGGCTGGAAACCCCAAGGTCAAAGTGGGAAACACCTCCAAAGATGGTAGAGAATGACCGAGCCAAGATCCAGTGGGACTCCAGATACAGACGGACCGAATGGTAATGGCAAACCAACTGGACATTGTGGTGGTGGACAAAGAGCAGAGGAAAGCCGTTGTGGTTGCCATAGCGATACCGAGTGACTGCAACATCAGGAAAAAGGAAATACCAGGGGCTCAGAGAAAACCTGGAAGGTCAAGGCATCAGTGGTACCTGCGGGCACTCGGAGCAGTGACCCCCAGACTGGAGGAGTGGTTACAGCAGATCCCTGGAAATACATCAGACATCTTGCCAGACAGTTGCCTTTTGTATGTCTGCAAAGATACTGCGCAGAACCCCTAAGCTCCCAGGCCTCTGGAAGAGGACCCAAACTTTGGATTAAAAAGGGGGGGAGACTGCCCGCGTGGGTGAGGAAGAGAGTTTTTAAATTGTTTATATATATATATATATATATATATATATATATTAGGGGTGGAACAGTTCCCAAAATCCACGGTTCGGTTCACGGTTTCGTGGTCACGGTTTTCGGTTCGGTATATGTTTATTGTTACCCCGAAATCCCATAAAAATTAATGAAATTAATGAAAAAATCCAAAAAACTTAATGAATTGTAATTATTTTTAATGATCCGCGGAAACCCTGGATCATATCCACATGTTTTGCTGCTTTGAATTTAATCATCCGGCGCATGCTCTCTACGATCTCCAAGGGACTCAGAGCGGAGCGGACAGGAGCCACAGCAGAGGCTGTAGGCTTTGCTTTGTGCAGCCGGTCTGGAGCGCAGCGGAGCACTGACGGAGTATGAGGGATTTCGGGGTTAGCCTGACATGTTGGTCATGTTGCTATTAGCATAAACAAAACGTGTTGCACAATGCTTGCACACTGTTGCACTTTTATCCACAGCTTTCTTTCCGCCGTCATCGTAGGTCACTCTAAATGCAAAGTGGTCCCATACAGCAGACCTATAAAGTGCTGCTGGCGCGTCTTCCAACTCCTGTTCTTTCCCACTCGCCATACCCACACAATTCTCCACAACAACTGATTTTTTTCTGCTACACCCGGCTACGCTGCTTCGCTTCTTCTTCTTCTTGTTTACTACACTGGAAAAATGATCTAGAAATAAGTAAAAATGTCTTAAATTAATTGTATTTCCCCTTAATTTGAGTAGGTAAATGGGATAGTTTGCCAATGGAATGAGTATTTTTACTCTGATAAATAAGATAATTAGATAATATGCACTTGAAATTAAACAATGCTATTCTGTTTTCTTATTCTAAGTGTAAATTGCCTCTTTCCATTGGCAAGATGTCTCTTTTACTACCTTAATCCAAGAGCAAATGCACTTATTTTAAGAAAAAAAAGACTCGTCTAGATTTTGATTTTTTTCCAGTGTACTGGTGGTTGGCTTTGGTCGCAGTACCGCCAACTTCTGCTCTGGAGTGTAAACGCTTCGCCTATGAGAAAAAGGAGCAGCGCATGAACCGAACGCAACACACGGGAACCGAACCGAGACAGTTGAACCGAACGGTTCGGACGGTTTTCATAAACCGTTCCATCCCTAATATAAGAATATTTACACAGAAATTGCTGTATTGCATATGAGAATATGAGTGTATTGACTGTTCATTTGAGTTCAATCTACACAATGATTTACATTTTCACAGACTGGACTTACCTGGTTAAGTTACTTGACAAAACAAATGCATGGCATAGAGATTTGTTGACTCAACATCTCCTACCTTGCAGCGACGTATGACATTAAACTTTGCATCACTTGGTTAATTAACTTCAAATCAAATTGAAACACTGCAAAACCTTTCTAAGATTGCTTAAAATTTGCATTTTAGTTGGATGGAAATAAGGCTATTGTTGGTCATGCCATAAACTAAGAGGAAAATCAGCTGTGGAATAAACAGGGATTAAAATGTTTAAAAGCACTATATAAAAAAAAGTTGAGGTTTGAAATTTCTTAGTCTAAAGCAGGGGTCTTCAAATTTTTCCAGGCCAAGGACCCCCAAACTGATGGCGAGACGAAGCGGGGACCCCCTAATTATATATTGTATGAAATAGTGTTCTATCAAACTGGTCCTACAGTCACTCTATTACAGATGGCGTCATGTAACGAAAGTAATTTCTCTCTGGGATTATTAAAGTATTTCTGATTCCTGGTTGATGGGACAGGTGTTGTGAATGAAACGGTGCCCAGCTTGAAAGAGCTCCTGTGTGTCGCTGAATGTGTCATGATTTCATTAAAGGTCTGACCCAAAATGCAGAAGACCAAACAGAGAGACCAGGGAAAAGTTTAACAAGTTTATTAGAATATGGTGATGAATCCAGTGCTGCTCAGAACACTGTCAAACCGGAACTGGAAGGTGAGGGGAAGATACTACGGTTAGTTCAGGCTTAGTGGGAAATTAGATCCTTAGGCTTGAATTGGAGGAATAGGTAGCAGACTCACTTCTCCAGTGATTGTCTTGTTTGGTGTTGGGCGGACGGGGTTTACTCAGACTGCGGTTGTTCCCAGGAGAATGGAGAAGCTGACTGCCACTCAGATTTCCTGATGTACTTGAACGGGCTGCGGTGCAGATGAAACCTTTGCTCGGTGTGAAACTCAAACGACCTCTTGGGAAAAGTGGATCCAAACTTCCTGTTTGGAACCCCAGCTCAGTTAGAAGCTCAGTTGATCCTTCCAGAGAGAGAAGGTCCGAACAAATCCAGTTTGCAGGATGAATTCCTGCCGAGAGGCAAAGACAAAAAAAAACAAAGTTAAGACTCGGGTTGACAAAAACTCAGTTTAACTCGGCACAACTCAGCTTGGCTGGAGTACCCAAGACTGGCAAACAAAAACTCAGGTTAGACTCTGCTAAACTAAGCATGGCTAGAGTACCCTGGATTGGCAAACACTCAGGCGTCAAGGTAGTGGCAGTCAGCAGCTTAAGAGCACTCCACAGGTTATGAGGCAATGAGCTGCAGGTGTGCAGGGACACCCAATGAGGATGGGGCACCACCTGGTGGAGGAGGAAAGGAAACACAAAAACACACCACACAAACTGGATTCCTGACAGAATGTGTGCATTGAGGGGGGGATTTAGGGGTCGCAGACCCCCTGTTGAAGACCCCCACTCTAATGCATTACATCCCAATTCGAATTAATCTATCCCCTCTCTTAGAATCAAACATCTCCTGATAGTCTGAATACAACACAGCGACCTGTCTGCCCAGCAACACCCACTCTACAACCCATACAAGCATTTTTACTCCTTTGCATCTGCTAACTAGCCTTTTATTGCCTATTACTCCCACTGCTTTATAGAAGAATATTTTTTCTTCTTCGCTGCTTTATATTCCAAATACCTTTAGAGTCATATGTCCTTGTTTTCCACTTTTATGATAGAGAAGTGAAGTGAAAAGTGAAACAATGTTTTACCTTCTTTTCAACCGTTCACAGTTTAGCTCTGAATATTGATAAAATGTCTAAATATACCAGAGAGGTGCTACATCGTAGCAGCAGCGAAATCAATAGTGATTTCCTCGCTGAGCCGTCGCTGCTGGTCCCATTGAGCCGCTGAGCTACAATCTGATACATGATTGATAGATTTAAAAAGTGATCAGTCAGCTCACTGTCAAGTTTTCTGCATCAGTGGTGGAATTAAATGATTTAGATAAAAGCAAAGAGAAGACTAGAATATATGTTTTCACCTTTCTAACAACCAATTTATCCATCTGGATTTTTTTTTTCAGAGGATTACAGGAAAAAAGGTCCAATGACGACATAAAACAAAGAACAATAAAATTTGATATGACACAATTTCTTAACTAATGATTTTAATTTTTCTCTAAATACATAGGCTAGCATAACAGCCTTATTGAGTATCTGTAATTGCTCAAAAGAATCAATTTTTAAAATATTAAACAAACAAGTGAGAAAAAATGTTGAGATTTAAGGACACTAAAATCTTTTCAACATCTTTATAGATATTGTCTTTAAATTACATTGAAATTACATGTTAGTAGATTATTTGTTAAAATCTCAATAAATTGATCAAAATACATCAATCAATTGATGTATTTTGAAAGGAATCTCAAATTGTAATGGCTCAGAAAGTAGGACCCAGAAATCAGGCAAGGCAGACAGTAGAATACTTAAGGCAAGGCAAGGCAAATTCATTTGTATAGCACAATTCAGTACAAAGACAATGCAAAGTGCTTTACATGATTAAAATATAGGAAAATAAAACAGAATCAAAGCAAGTAGGAAAAAAATAAAAAAATAAAATATATATATATATTTTTTCAAACTACTCCAACAATGCCATCTTTACCAACTTCTGTCAACCCTGTTGACTTTATAGGTCCCAGACCTATTTATTTCAAACACAACGTTGTTTTTTCAAACCACAAAATCCCACCAGTGTTGGGAAAGTTCTCTTTCTACGTGAACTAGTTCAAAGTTCAGTTCACACGTTTAAAAATGAACTAGTTCAGTTCATAGTTCATAATTCAAAATTTTGAACTAAGTTCACAGTTCCAAAAAATGAACTAGTTCATAGTTCTTTTTTTTTCATATATTGCTCTATTACACCATAGCCTACTGTCGAACCACAGGCAGCAATTATTTTATCAGTTGTAACACTGAAACTGTGCGTCAGATTTCATCTTCATATCCAGTTTTGAATCCTTATCCAACCAGGGTTTACATTAGCATTGAGGGGACAGCATTTCCCCATTGCTGCTTTAACGCTTTGTTGCTGTCCATTCACTTCACACTAGTAGCAGCTGCAGCTTTCACCCCTACAGTATATTCTCAAAAACCTCAGGATAAATGTGCTGCTTGAATGGTCTTTTTTATGAGGAATTATTAAAAGAAAAACAGGAAAGTAGTCTTTAACGTGCAAATGTTTTTTTAATTTTAATAATTTTTCCATTTGAAATTCCATTTCAGTACATACTAAAAAGGAATCCTGGAAAATGATACCAGGCAGGTTTAACAAACAAGTTACATGAATAGTAAAACCCTCAAGAACATTTTGCTAACACAAACTGAGGGACCAGGCTGAGGCAGGAATTTAAGGTTACTGAAGTGCGGATTTTTTTACTGAAGTGCGGCGGGCAAAGTTTGCAGAGAAATGTAAGATTGTTTCCATCATCCTCACCGACCACCTGGTCATAAACCTGTTTTAAGTGATCATGCTGCTGCTTTGTCGCCTCCATGCTGCTGTGGCTTCCACGCTGCATTTTGTTTTGATGACGCACGCGGCTGTAGGCTACGACGCTGGTAGCTGGTGTTGCCAGATTGGGTGTTTTTCCCGCTACATATTAAGGCCTGTTTACGGTGTGATTTAGCCGGGGTTTCGCCTGGAAGGCTCGATAGAAATCTGGCAACCTATTGAACGGAGTTGAACTGAGAGAGCGTGCCGTTCACAGACACCAGAATGAACGAGTTCACAAAAACGTTCATCAGGCAGTAATGCAGTACGTTCAGTTCACGTTCGCCCAAAATATGAACGAGTTCATGAACTTTCGTTCAATGAACGCGTTCAGGCACAACACTATACCCACGATACCCACAAGATCCCTGACCTTGACACAGCATAACAGCCAGAAATGCAGAAAAACAAAAATGAATATTAAAAACAGTTGGACTAAAGAAAATACTTAAAAAGCATTTTTTCAAATAATGACTAATCAACTCTGCAGTAGCAGCGGCTGCAGTGGGTAGGGCGTCTGAGGCAGGAACATCTATCCCAGGCTCAAATGTCCAAATACAGAAACAGATCAGCATCAGACAATCAGAACACTATAGTAACACTAGAGAACTCTCTACACCCAAGGCTCAAGAATAATCTGGTACAGATGGCTGGGAAGCAGGCAGCTTAAATAGGAAACCGGAACAGGTGGATCTGATGAGTGATGAGGAACAGGGCAGAGCTATACAGGTGAGTGAAATGAGAAATCAAGCCAGTCCTCAGCGCCAAAATCAAGTCACAAACAATTTCCTTCAAACTTGTTTAACCTCTATTTATGAAGCCAATCAAATATTGGCTAATTTAAGTTCCGGTTGTCCTATCACCTTTATCAATAAAAACGTTTTCAGATATGATGAATTTTCTAAATTGCACTTTTAGAAATAAACTTTTACTTTTACAGTAACATTTTTATTTGTATTAAACTGTTTGTTTTAATTTCATTTCTTTCTTTCTTTCTTTCTTTCTTTTCTCCATCTCCTTTTCTTTTGCATGCTGTCACTGAATCTGTTTTTGTTGATCATTTATTTCTGATGGATTGAAGCTTCCTATTCCCAGGTACAAAAAGGTAAGCTGCTGAGTTAAGCTCCAAACGTAACCAGCCCCCCCCCCAATCAATCCCTACCTCTGATCCAACCGGCCGACACGCCCTTAGACCCTTATCAGACCAACGCCATCTCCTGGTTCTTTCTCCTGAGCTCCGTCTCACAATCCTTGTGAGTTTCTTTTCCTTTCTTTTTACCTTTTTCTTTGATTGTTGCAGAAAACCTGTTTACATTAAATGGGTTGCTTATTTGAGCTAAAGCTCTTTCTTCCTTTTTTAAGAAGTTGCACTCAAGGAAATATATATTTTTTGGGCGGGGGGTAGATTTCTCCATGTAAAAAAAAAAGAAAAATTCTTGCTTTTTTGTCTTTGACTAAAGCATTAACTTAAATCCAAAGGCCAATATGGAAACAGAGAACTCAGCAGAAAAAAAGACATGTCAAAGGTTCATTCTCCTGCAGCATTTGTTTACAGTATAATAGTGTTTAGACACAATGAAAGAGAAAAATTCTGCCCGGGGGACATTGAAAAACAAAAAAGCATCCTAACCACAGCTGCAAGTCCAGAATAATGCCATTTATGTTTTTGTGGCTGAGAGAGGAGAGGAAGTAGTCATGGTCATTTTATTCCAGACTTGTGGGAATGTAACAATGCTCAGCCACTGGGTAGCATTTTACTGCACATGCATCCTTTCAGATCATCATTGCATCATGTCCTCACCCCTATGACAGCCAGTGTCACCATGGGGTTCTGTCTAATGGTTCTACAGGGCATTGTAATGCTAAGTTCAGACTGCAAGCAGCAGAAGCAGCAAAAATGTGCGTGCTGCTTCATTTCTGATGCCTGTACAAGTTGAGTTCTGACCACGGCTGAAGCATCTTTGCTGCTCTAGCTGCACGGTGAAAAAGTGGGTCTGATACGCGTTGGGTGGAGCTACCCTATCCTTTCTTTGCCGGGAACAATGGCAGTTGTATTTGCTGTGATCAGTGGGTAAAAAGTAGTTTGAATGTTTTTAAGTGAGAAACTTCATCTGTGCAGTCAGTTCATCCCGATTACCATCCTGCCCTCAAATCCTTCGCTGATAGAGACGCTCAGACCCCGTACAACAGCGGTACGCTGTCACTGGAAATCCCGTTCAACGGCAACCTCTGGCCCGGTTGCCTCATTGCGTTTTTCCGTTACTGTTCACAGCAGCTGGAAGGCGTTTTTCATGCACATGATGCAAACTGAGGCAACAGAATAATAAAATCGGTAAATCACTTTTAGTGTCCAAATGGGGCTTCTGTTACCTTGACAATACCTTTACATCCATGTTTTCTGAATCGTTACATGTACTGAGAACATACAAATTTATATCACAGTGCCACTGCTTTATTCTCATTCACACATTGAGTCAGTGTGACAACATCCACTTTATTTATATAGCACCATTTAAATAAACACAAGGTTTCCAAAGTGCTGCACAAAAAAGATAAAATAACTAAAATAAATAAAAGTAAATAAAATAAAATAAAATAAAAGCACTGCCCGCACAGGATAAAAATATGCATGTGTATACATAAAATCAACATGTGTACATAAAATCAACATGTGTACATAAAATCAACAAGTGTACATAAAATCAACACTCTACATGGTGTTAAAAGCCAAAGAAAAGAGGTGAGTTTTAAGAAGAGTTTTAAAATGAGACAGAAAGGTGGCCCGCTAATGTGCAGCGGCAATGCATTCCAAAGTTTTGGAGCTGCAACAGAAAACGCTCGATCCCCTCTGAGCTTAAGCCTTCCTTTAGGCACCGTCAGGAGCAGCTGATCAGCTGACCTGAGAGATCGGCTGGGAGTGTAAGGGTGCAGCAGCTCAGAGGTAAATTAGGGCAAGGCCATTCAAGGCTTTAAAACAACAAATTCTGTGATTTTGGTAGCATTAGTCCCTTATTTGCCAGAGTTATAAAGGGGGAACTATATATTTTAGCTGACTAAAATAATCTGTTCCCCCTCCATAACATGGGATAAAAATAAATGTACCAGCTTAATTGTGTTTAGTCCTCTCTTCATCAACAACAAATCCTGTGATTTTAAATATATATATATATATATGCTTTTACGTTTTCATGGATTTTTTTTGGTAAATGGATTAAAGTTCCATCCTTTTCATCTTTTTTCCCCCCAGATTTTATTGTCATTCCACTGTCACAAGTAAAGAGCAACAAAATTCACTCTCTGTATTTAACCCATCCCCTTGGGGAGCAGTGGGTTGCCACAGTGCGGTGCCCGGGGAGCAATATGAGGGTTTAGGGTCACTTGCTCAGGGACCCAGGCGGTCTGTGGGAGTGGGCTTTGAACTCAAAACCTCTGGATTCTAAGATCTATGCCCTAACATCTAGGCCGCCATTTCAACATTTGTCTTTATTATTAAATTCCTATTCCATTTTAGATGATTTTATCATGGGGATTCTTTGTATTTACTCCCTTTGTCCTCATTTCCTCTTCATGACCAAAACTAATTGTTACTTAATGACAAAGGATTAAAAACACACAAAGCATCTTAGATGTTTAACAACTGTTAACAATGGCAATCATGATTGAAATGAGCGTTGGGTTAAATGTTTTGCTCCAGATGGAGAACTGTTGTTACTGACTGCAAGCTGAACAGAGGAACAGTCTGGAGGCTGAACAGGTGGGATGGAGTTGGAAATGGCAGCAGGCAGTGAGCAGACAGGCCCTATTGAGACTATCTGGACATCAGATAAGATGGCAGACAGATGGCAGTGAAACAGACGTGATGGAGTAGAAGAATGAACAGAAATAATGTCAGCAGAAAACAAAGTGATTGAAACAAATTTGTCCTAAGTATGCAGATCTGGCAAAGACTAGCAGAAAAAAACGGGTTGAAATTGCTGATATTGATGAATGTTTGACTTGGCTTTTGTGCAAGCAGCAGGAGCAGAGAGGGAAAAGGAAGCAGAAACTCAGACTAAGGCTCTAACAAAGTTTAAATTATGTTGATGTCTTTTCTCAGTGGCCTAACTTGTATCCCTTTGTAGTTATCCTGCTCCTTTAGGCAAAATGCTGAAAGAGATGAGAGGAAGGATGCATCTGTGTTTCCTTGATTTTTCCATACTTTAGAAAGCAGCGTAGCGCTGCAAAGCCTTCTTTAAGAAATGTCCTCCTTTATGTCTGTTTTAGAGAAATTACAGCAGATGTTTTAGTTTCTTAGAAGCATGCCAGAGAAGCTTTTTTAAAAGAGTCTTAAAGGGTTTCATGATTCAATATTTAAGCAGAATGATTTTTTTATCACAAGTTAATTTATTTCACAAACCACATACAGGTTTATTCCCAGACATGTAGAATCAAAATCATAGTTGAATCAAACCTGTATGACAACCAGAAAAGAACTTAAAGAGATTGAAATGGCAACACATAATAAATAAAAGAAATAATCAAGAACTAAGTGGAAAAAAAATATATCTTTTATCTTTGGTAATATAGGAGTGTGGTGCAATACCAAATTAATCTGAAAGTACATCACCGACTCATCTAACAGGTTACAAAAAACTATAATAATAATATTTATAGCATTGCAGGTCTCACCTGCCTTAACTATGTTTAGAGTTCACGATCCAACAATAACGAAGAGGGAATGAGCAAACATGGCCCTAATAGGAGGGATCCATGACTAGAGCCAATGCTGATCAGAACAAGTTTCCCCTTTTAATAAAAACATCTTCATGATCTCTGGGACTTTTGGGAAAATACTAGATTAAGCGATCTCTTTGTCATAAAGAATTTGAATTTTATAATTGTCAATAAAATAACTTTCGGTGTGTTAAATATTGTCCTTAGAAATACCGCCCAATGTGGCAATGCTATTAGGATCATTTAAGCACGGGTATTTTCTAACAAAAAACTCTGTATAATGGAATAACTTTACCACAACATCTCTTCAAAAAAAAAAAAAAAAAAACCTTTCTGATAAAAAAAAAAAAAAAAACTTAACTCTGTCATGATTTTATCAAGAGCTCGGACCTACATGCAGAGAAACCAATTCAGAGAGACCAGGGAAAAGGTTTAACAGGTCTATTGAGGAGATAATGAAGAATCTAGTGTTGCTTCACTGCTTGAAGCAAAATGCTAGGAAACTGGAGAGAAAATATCGCTCCACAGGCCTGCAGGAGTCCTTCCTAGTCTGGAAAAATGGTTTACTGCTGTATAAGAGGACCCTTTGTAAAGCAAGAGCAGCATACTTCTCCTCATTAATAGAGGAGAATAAGAATAATCCTAGATTTCTTTTTAATACAGTTGCCAAACTCACCCAGAGCCATAGCTCTGTTGAACCGTCCATTCCACCTGCTCTTAACAGCAATGATTTTATGGGATTCTTTATAAATAAGATTGATGTTATTAAAAATAAGATCATAAGCACTCCTCTATCCACGATTGTACCTGAGGTAGTCATGGAATCTGAACCGGGTTTAGACTGCTTTGATCCAGTTGAACTTTCTGAATTAGCAAAATTATTGTCTTCATCTAAGCCTTCAACTTGTATGTTAGATCCAGTTCCAACCAGGTTATTTAAGGAGGTATTCCCTTTGATCTCCTCCTCCATTTTAGATGTGATTAATCTATCTCTGTTACAGGGATATGTACCTAAAGCTTTTAAGGTTGCTGTAATTAAACCTCTGCTTAAGAAACCGTCTCTTGACCCAGATGACTTGGTTAATTATAGACCTATATCCAATCTTCCTTTCTTATCCAAAATTCTTGAGAAAGTAGTTGCCAAACAAGTTTGCGGCCACTTACACCATAATGAACTTTTTGAAGAGTTTCAGTCTGGCTTTAGAGCTCATCATAGCACTGAAACAGCTCTGGTGAAAGTCACTAATGATATTCTCATGGCCTCAGATAATGGACTTGTATCTGTGCTCGTCCTGTTGGATCTTAGTGCTGCATTTGATACAGTTGACCATAATATTCTTTTAGAAAGACTTGAATATTTTGTTGGAATTAAAGGAACAGCACTAGACTGGTTTAAATCTTATCTATCTGATCGAATTCAGTTTGTTTATGTTAAAGATAGATCTTCAACACACTCAAAGGTTACCTGTGGAGTACCACAGGGATCAGTGCTAGGACCAATTCTCTTTACTTTATACATGCTCCCAATTGGTAGAGTTATTAGACAGCATGGGATTAATTTCCACTGTTATGCTGATGATACCCAGCTATATCTGTCTATAAATCCAGATGAAGCTAACCCATTACATAGATTACAAGCATGTCTTGAAGACATAAAAACCTGGATGACTCTTAACTTTCTGCTTCTGAATGCAGACAAAACAGAAGTTATAGTCTTTGGACCAGAGTCTCTGAAAAAGAAGCTGATTAGCCAGTCACTTCATTTGGATGGGATTAAACTGATTTCAGATAATAAAGTAAAAAATCTTGGTGTTGTTTTTGATCAGGACCTGTCATTTAAATCCCAGATCAAAGAGGTTTCTAGAATTTCCTTCATTCATCTGAGGAACATTGCAAAAATTAGAAATCTCCTGTCCAGGGGTGATGCTGAGAAACTAGTCCATGCATTTGTTACTTCAAGGCTGGACTATTGTAATTCTTTACTATCAGGAAGTCCACAAACTGTAGTTAAAAGCCTTCAGCTGATCCAAAATGCTGCAGCCAGAGTTCTGATGAAAATTAAAAAGAGAGATCATATCTCTCCTATCCTGGCTTCTCTTCATTGGCTTCCTGTTAAATCCAGAATAGAATTTAAAATCCTCCTTCTCACATATAAAGCCTTAAATGGCCAAGCTCCATCTTATATCAGAGATCTGATTGTTCCTTATGTTCCTAACAGAGCACTTCGCTCTCAATCTGCAGGTTTACTAGTGGTTCCTAGAATTTCTAAAAGTAGAATGGGAGGCAGATCTTTTAGTTATCAGGCTCCTCTCCTGTGGAACCAACTACCAGTTTTAGTCCGTGAGGCAGACACTCTGTCTACTTTTAAGACTAGGCTTAAAACTTTCCTTTTTGATAAAGCTTATAGTTAGGGTGGCTCAGGTTATCCTGAGCTCTCTCTCTATAGTTATGCTGCTATAGGCTTAGACTTTTGGAGGACATAGGGACCCCCATTTCATCATTCTGCTTCATTCTCTCTCTGTTCTCCTATTCTGCAGAATCTGTTTGTTCAATCTCTAACCTTCTGCTCTCTCTGCTTTTCCTCAGAGTAGCTTTGCCTCGTCTGTTCCTGTTTGGCTGTGACGTCATCCAGGAAAGAAACATCAGCTGTGCTGCTTCCATCAACACCCTTGTTTGTAGATGTTGGAGATCGGCCTGTCTTCCAGTGTGGTCCTGTTTCTCTGGCCGTGGCTGGGTGGATGTGCTCTCTTCATCCTCTGGCATGGGAGCTGCCTTGGAGCTCGTCTGCCTGGCTGTGTGTTTCCTGGACGGGGCCGCCTTTTACAGCTGCTTTTTGTATCTCTGCTTCTTGTATCTCTGCTTCTGTCTCCTTGAACCCCAGTCGGCCTTGGCAGATGGCCGCTCACACTGAGCCTGGTTCTGCTGGAGGTTTCTTCCTGTTAAAAGGGAGTTTTTCCTCTCCACTGTCGCTACAAGCATGCTTAGTGTGAGGGATTGTATTTGAGTCAATGAGTCAATGCAATCAACTGGTTTTCCTTAGATAGAAAACTTTGTATCAATTTGACTGTATGATCTGGTTGAACTGTAAAGTGCCTTGAGATGACATGTGTTGTGAATTTGGCGCTATATAAATAAACTGAATTGAATTGAATTGAATTGCTCAACCGGAACTGGAAAGTGAGGGGAAGACACTACGGTTAGTTCAGGCTCAGCGGGAAATTTGATTCTTGAACTTGAAGAGAAGAATTAGGTTGCTGACTCACGTTTCCAGGAACGGGGTTGACTCTTTGACTCCTGCCTGTGTGCGGTAGTTCCGGTGTTTGTCTCATTCGATGGAGGGCGGACAGGGTTTACCTAGAATGCGGTTGTTTGTAGGAGAACGGACAAACTGACTGCCACTTGGATTTCCTGCGGTCTTGAACGGGTTGGTGTGGAGATTAATCCCTTGCTCAGTGTGAAGCTCAAACGATCCCTTGGAGGAAAGTAGATCCAAACCTCCAGTTTGAATCCCTAGCTCAGTTTAAAGCTCAGATGATCCTTCCAGGGAGAGACGGTCCAAAACATCCAGTTTGCAGGATGACTTCCTGCCAGGAGGCAAAGACAAAATAACTCGGTTAGGACTCAGGTTGACAAAACTCAGTAAAAACTCAGCTTGGCTAGAGTACCCAAAACTGGCAAACACTCTGGCGTCGGGGTAGTGGCAGTCAGCAGCTTAAGAGCACTCCGTTAACGAGGTAACCCTCTGCAGGTGTTTAGGGAGGTGGACCAGAACCAGGCGCCCCCTGGTGGAGGAAGGGAGACAGACACACAAACACAAATCACAAAGACAGGAATCCTAACAAACTCAGAGTTTAAAATATTTCAGTATGCATCTATTTATACTCGGCACACAACTATTTAAATTACTGAAATGTAACTAAATCTAATATACACAACTGATTTGATTAAATAAAACTAATGAAGTATGTACACATAAGAGGTCAAATGGACTAATAGTTAAAAACCCTTATGAATAGAAAGATGCAGTAATATCACATCTTTATGTGGATGTTTGTTTAAAAAACAAAGTTCATGTTAGTGAATTTGGATTTAGGTCAAATTAGAGTTAAAGCAAATTTAAAACAAGAGTTAGTATTAATTTAAAACAGTTAGAGTTTTTTTTATACATTGTTTTGATTCAAGGATGTTCTAAATAAAGATTTGCTAAAGCAGAAATTAGTTACCTTCCTAAGATGTGATTGCTAATGCTGTGTCAATTAAGATTTTGAAGGGCCTAACTGAGTCATGATAAGTAATGCCCCTGACCCACTTCCAGATGTTTGATCGACCTGAAATTTAGCATGTGAAATTATTTAAATCTCTATAGATTAAATAGCAAATTACAGCTCTGAACTAATTGTGGTTTTTGATTTACAGGTGTTCAAACTGAGTCAAGTCTAAATTTTTGCATTTGAAAGGACGCACACAATGGGAGACTTTTGATCAGATGAAAGTAACTGATAGTGATAATGTCCCATAACATAACCTTGTAAAACATTTTGCAAGATCATGACACCTGGTCATTCATAAAATAAAGTTAAAACTTTGTACACTGCAAAAAATCTAAATCTAGATAAGTCATTTTTTCTTAAAATAAGTGCATTTGTTCTTGAATTGAGGAGGTAAAAGATACATTTTGCCAATGGAACAAGACAATTTAAACTTAAAATAAGAAAACACAGTTGAATTCTCTTATTTCAAGTGCATATTATCTAATTATCTTATTTTAAGAGTAAAAATACTCATTCCATTGGCAAACTATCGAATTTACCTACTCAAATTAAGGGTGAATACACTTAATTTAAGAAATTTGTACTTATTCTAGATAGTTTTTGCAGTGTATTAGATTGTAACTTTAGCGTTTACACTGGAAAAAATCGAAATCTAGATAAGTAATTTTTTCTTAAAATAAGTGCATTTTTCTTGAAATGAGGAGGTAAAAGAGACATTTTGCCATGAAACACAACAATTTACACTTAAAATAAGAAAGCACAATTGATTTGTCTTATTTCAAGTGCATATTATCTAATTATCTTATTTTAAGAGTAAAAATACTCATTCCATTGGCAGATCATCTTCTTTTCCTGCTCAAATTAAGGGTAAATACATTTAATTTAAGAAATATTGACCTATTTCTAGAATTTTTTTGCAGTGTAGTTTGTAACCCCAACAATCTGTGTGCAAGACTTACTGTGGTGACCCCAATAAATAAAAGCCCAAATGAAAAGACTCACAAAGATCTGGTTTGTGAACATAGATCCAAACTGCAAAAAATGGAAATCTATGTAAGTATTTTTTTCTTAAAATAAGAGCATTTTTTCTCCAATTGAGGGAGAAATTGAAACACTTTCCCAATGGAACAAGACAATTTACATTTAAAATAAGAAAAAACAATTGCACTGTCTTATTTCAAGTTCATATTATCTAACGATCTTATTTTAAGTGTAAAGATACTAATTTCATTGGCAAATCATCGTATTTACCTACTCAAATCAAGGGTAAATACACTTGATTTAAGAAATTTTTACTTATTTCTAGATCATTTTTGCAGTGCATGAGGACCTTTTAATGTCTGTAAACTATTGATCAGCCTTTTAAATTCACTGATGAGCTGCTAATTGTTTTTTTGTTTTGTTTTAACCCCAATCAGGGAGGTTGGTGTTGGAACTAATAAATGATCTATATGGGACTCCTGTTATATTTCCACCTCTTCTCTCTTACAACCTTTCAGTTATCTTTTTTTCGTTTTGTGTTTGTGGACCACTAGTGATGAATAGGACCCATCTGTCAGCTCTTCTTATTAGCTTCTATCATTTCCTAATTAACTGAAGTCACCAGTATCTGACCCCCGCTGCTCTTTGAAGGGTTAACCTCCGCCTCATCATAACTCTGGATCAGTCTCCTCTGGATTTGATCAATAAACTCCTCTACCATCCAACTTGTTATCTGCTGCTCTGTGATTGATGCTTCCTGCACATGTGTGATAGCAAGCATTCGGTTATGATAATGAAGACGTATGCCCTATCGATGAAGAGGCTGATAGCACAACAGAGAAGATGCGTTCATGTGGGAAATAAGGATTGAAAAATAGAGATAGAAACTTCTTTTCGCAAAACAGATGTTTGTTTCTAAGGCTATGTATACACTGCCCTTGAAGCAAGATCAAACAAACTATTTAACATGATGGGAACTGACAAAAAAATACCTAATTTTAGAAAATAGAATTTTGGTCATATATGTCTATTTTTTATTTTTCGCTCTAATGATTTATTTTAACTTTTTTTTGCAGGAGTTTTTTTTTTTTTTTCTTTCCCAAAACAACTATTTAAAGAACCTGTAAATATTGCTAATAGTCTTATAGTACATGTAGTCTTTAACGGATAGAAGAGTTATAGTCACAGCAACTACAGGAAAATAAATGCTTTAATATCAACAACCAACGGGGTTTTAGTTTGATAATTTCATAATGTTGTTTATTTATGTTCATCTTGATCTTAACAGCTCTTTACATTTCTTAAATGTTGATGCTATATTAAACAATTCTGACCTACTTTTAAGGCTAGGCTTAAAACCTTCCTTTATGATAAAGCTTATAGTTAGAGTGGCTCTAAAGGGACTTTCCAGTTCACCAGATCCTCCAGTCTGATTGATTCCAAGTGTTCTATCTGAGGAAAACCAGTTGATTGCATCGACTCATTGACTCTTCAGCAATCCCTCACACTAAGCATGCTTGTAGCGGCAGTGGAGAGGAAAAACTCCCTTTGAACAGGAAGAAACCTCCAGCAGAACCAGGCTCAGTGTGAGCGGCCATCTGCTGAGGCCGACTGGGGTTCAAGGAGACAGAAGCAGACATAGAAAAAGAAGCATAGATACAAAAGGCAACTGTCAACCAGCTCCACAGGCGGCCCCGTCCAGGAAACACACAGCCAGGCAGACGAGCTCCAAGCCAGCTCCCATGTCAGAGGATGAAGAGAGCACATCCAGTTAGTCACAGTCAGAGAAACAGGACTACACTGTAAAACAGGCAAAGGTCTAGAAACAAAAAATGGCAGCAGCACAGCTGATATTTCTCTCCAGGATGGAGTCACAGCCAAACAGGAACAGACCAGATGAAGCTACTATGAGAAACAGCAGAAAGAACAGAATGTGCACTCTGCAGAGAATAGAGATAGAATGAAGCAGAATGATGAAATGGGGGTCTCTATGTCAGCAGTCTAAGCCTATAGCAGCATAACTGTAGAGATAGCTCAGGATAACCTGAGCCACTCTAACTAGAAGCTTTATCAAAAAGGAAAGTTTTAAGCCTAGCCTTAAAAGTAGACAGGGTGTCTGCCTCACGGACTAAAACTGGTAGTTGGTTCCACAGGAGAGGAGCCTGATAACTAAAAGATCTGCCTCCCATTCTACTTTTAGAAATTCTAGGAACCACTAGTAAACCTGCAGATTGAGAGCGAAGTGCTCTGTTAGGAACATAAGGAACAATCAGATCTCTGATATCAGATGGAGCTTGGCCATTTAAGGCTTTATATGTGAGAAGGAGGATTTTAATGTTAAAGTTTATAAACTTTTCCATAGGGGAAGGGTTCTATATTTCAGTGTTATAAGATCATCTCATTCCTAACTCTCTTTCCTTTACATGTTTTCAGTTTGTAGCAGCTGTTCACTTCCACATGAAATTCTTTTTAAGTTTCCGAAGTTATAAAAAAGCCAAATTCCTTTAATCGAAACATTTCCAACTGCTTAATGCTTCTCATTAAAGGGATCATTAATTGTTTTTTGTTCAATGCTGATCAAACTAGGAAATTGTTTCGAATATTTATCCAATTCATCTGCAGTTAATAGGTTTTTTGTTTTCTGCATGCTGAAATATTAAATACAGTGTATATCAAATATACATACCTATATTTTAATGAATGAACCTGAACAGCTTTTAATTTATCTTTAATGAGATCCCTTTGACTCAATATAATGACTCAATTTAATGACTTCCAGATTTGAACTTCATTTGTCATGCGTTGTTTTGATTGTACATTACTGTTTGGTGCAGACTTCCTGCACTTACCGATCAAATTAGTATACATTTTGAATTCCACAGCAGCTAGCGCATGCTACAAATAATGGCAGAGTATTTAGCTGCTAATCAACTCAAGGAGGCAGGTTAAAATCTGCACCTGATAAATCGAAGTATCAGTCGTATAAAAAGTTTTCCTAAACCCCCAGTTCAGTTTGATAGATGTAAGTTTCTGTGTTATTTCCCAACAACCATGTCAAGCAATGGCTTAGTCTGAATGATGATAATGATAGTGGTAATTACTTCCTCCCAAACTTTTTTGTCGGGCCGCTATTTAGCTGAGATGTTATGAAAGAGCATACATGAGATAGAAGGTGTGTGGATCCACTCCCATCTGCCTTTTGCAGGGGTCATTTTTTCTCCAACCCTCAGTAATTATGATCAACAGAGTATTCACAGCTTGCTTGTGCAATCAGCCGTGTGACGCAGCTGCCTGTTCATCCGAGGCCAACCTCATGTAATGCCTTCCATCTCGGTGGCAGTTCAGGTGGTTTCTGAAGGCAACAATAGCAGCAGATGAAAGCGACACTTTAACCTCTCCAATCACCTCTCATGGTGCTGCTTCTCCTTTAAGTGGAAAACAAACAAAGAGAATTGATGTTTCAGCTCTACAGGAATTTGATAAATATCATAGGACATGAATGAAGATTTTAAAGGGTTATGTTTTTTGGGGATTTTTTTTTTTACTTTACCCTCTGGGGTAAAATTTTAAATTTTCAAGATGTTCATACACTGGAAAAACGATCTGGAAATAAGTAAAAATTTTCCCCTAATTTGAGTAGGTAAATGAGTTAGTTTGCCAATGGAATGAATATTTTAACTCTTAAATTAAGATAATTAGATAATATGCACTTGAAAAAGGACAATGCAATTGAGTTTTCTTATTTTAAGTATAAACTTGTCTTGTTCCATTGGCAAAATTTCTCTTTTACCTCCTCAATCCAAGAACAATTCACTTATTTTAAGAAAAAAATACTTATCTATATTTAATTTTTTCCAGTGTATTTCAGAACAAATAACACGAAATTGGTTTCTTTTTCAGCTTGGTAAATAAAAATTGATTTGTTTTACTTGAAGATAATTTAGCCTAGATCAGTGGTAACCAATTAAAAATCAGCGGGGTCCGAATAAAGAAAAGCATCAACCAGTAAAGGTCTGGAGACATTTTTAATTATAATTTAATACTTTAAACAGAGATTAACCCTGAAATAAAATGCAGGTGTTTATGAATCCATGTTAATCTTCTATCAGCTCGAACCAGTCTGGCCATTCTCCTCTGACCTCTGACATCAACAAGGCATTTCCGCCCACAGAACTGCCGCTCACTGGATGTTTTTTATTTTTCGGACCATTCTCTGTAAACCCTAGAGATGGTTGTGCGTGAAAATCCCAGTAGATCAGCAGTTTCTGAAATACTCAGACCAGCCCTTCTGGCACCAACAATCATGCCACGTTCAAAGTCACTCAAATCACCTTTCTTCCCCATACTGATGCTCGGTTTGAACTGCAGGAGATTGTCTTGACCATGTCTACATGCCTAAATGCACTGAGTTGCCGCCATGTGATTGGCTGCTTGGAAATTAAGTGTTAACGAGCAGTTGGACAGGAGTACCTAATAAAGTGGCCAGTGAGTGTATGCATGCGTCAGATTATTAACTCAAGCCTACATTACCGTGTTAACATGCTTTTCAATCCTTCCTGCACATTCTTTTTAAACTAAACTTTGCTTTAAACTGTTGTGTGCTTGGAAAAATATAAATTGTAATGTTAAAAATCTAAAAAAAACTTGACAGGTTAAAAACTTAAGATAAATCACATGACAGAAGTCAATGTCACAAATGAATAACTTTTATTTTAGAGTCACGGTATGTTTATACAAGATAATACTATTAATATAATGTGACTTTGCTGTCAAGTAAATTCACCAAAGGCTGCCTTCTTCACCTGACTCTCCTCAAACAACGAAATATTACAATTATAACCAAACTTCCTTAATGTTATGGCCGCTGCCATGCTGCTTTGCTTGATTCCCTTTAGAGACCAGTAGTACCGTAGATCATCACTAGGAGGCGATGTGAAAACGGTCGTAAGGAACCAAGCTCGGCACGGTTAACTGATCCAAGCTCAGTCCAAACTCGGCACGGATCGGTTTTCAGAGGGATAGTGGAAATAGGGCTGTACTTAACTGCATGGGGTTTTAAAACATATATCTATTTTGTTTGGATCAACATAAATCCATGTTTAGATAGTCAAATATACGTCAAAGAAAGCAGCAATATGACAGGATAGACTTAACAACCGCCTGAATAAAATATTAAAATCAAGAGGGAAATTACAGTTTCAGCACAACTATTAGTCACAATACATCACATATATTAGGGTGGAGGGTCTGAGAGGGGGGTGGGCAGATTAACTGAGGCCAAGCTGCCGGGCTCCCACCGTTTACCTGGCTGCCCAGGTCCAGGCAGTTACCTAGCGCTGCCATTGTCTCTGTGGAAAGATAGGAGGCACATTGGGGAAGAGATAGGGAAAAAACGTATTTCAGAAGAGGGCAGGAGGGAGGTGTTAACCTGACTCCGCCAAATGGATTTGCTCCGCATATCCATCTGGAAACCTTCCGTTGAAGTAATTTTGGGAAGGGGCGAAAATACTGGTTAGCTGATTGGCCTATGTTGGTGATAGACGGGCCAAATAAACCAATCAGATCAACGAAGCATATGACGTACTAACAGAGCGACGACGAAAACACAACCACAAGCCAGGCTACTCTTGCCGAAACCAGTCGGGAGAAGAGCAAAAACATCTTTTCCTCTGAGAAAAGCCTCCAGAGCAGTGTTTTGCTCTTCTTTCAGTGAAGAAATACTCTGTAATTCCGATAAAACTTGCTCGATAGCCACGCTAACGCTAGTTTCATCGGCTGAAGCCGCCATGTTCTTTAGACTGAACTGTCGCGCTTCTCGTTGTGTCACACCTCAACCCGCCTCAAAGCCAACACTGATTGGACGTTCGTTTGGTGAACGGCTCCAAATTTTCTTTAACGGAGAGTCTCCAGACTGATCTGCGAGTGAAACCTTGAAAGATCGCGAAATCAGGATGGCCTCACGAGGCTAGGGAGGTGTTACTATATTTGGGCAAAAATGGCCGCTCCCAGACTCAGTGATCACAACGAAAATCATTATTTTTATTTTTCTACTGATTAACGCTAAATTCATTAATTTTATTAGTTTTAGGTATAAATAATGATCCGTCGATCATTCTTTGCTGACCTGACTTTTCCTTTAAAGTGGTAGCGCATTCCACAGTTTGAATGTGACAGCGTGGAATCACCTCTCATCCCAAAACAGGTTCTCTTTTAACTGTTTTCTCATAACACAATAGCCACTCTCTGAATGAACTGAATTAGTTCTTCAAAAGCAAATCAAATTATTTCTAAAACCATCAAACCAAATGAAGGCATGACTATGAGATGCAGCTAAAAGAAATCAATGTCACGGTGTTTCTATTTGTGCCGATGAGATGTAAAACAGTAATTTCTTATTGGAGAGGAAGTGAAGTGTGTCATTTTGCTGTCAGTAATTTCTGCTGAGTGCCGGGCTGAGAGGGGAGCTATTATATTTAGAACGTGGACAAATATGTATATGAAAGTTGTTTGATTTTTTTTTTTTTTTTCCCATTTCAGTCACTGAAAAAATAGATATTCAATCTGATGGTAACTTGGTTACATTTCTCCTGGGTTGTATATATAATAACCTTTAACTGAGGCCTTCTTTATTTCTTCTTTTCATTTGTTTGTGTTTTGTATTTAGCTTCTGCACTGTCCATAAAGTGCTGGCTGTTGAAATAATCATTTGTTTGGGAAATCAATTTCTTCAGTTCCTCAGATTTACTAACAGACTGGCAGCCAGAATATAGCTCACTCCTACAGTCCATTACTTCTTCATAAGGAGTTATTTAACAAAACACTTAAACTTAATTATGATGAAAACAGACTTTAAGTAATCAGAACTCTTTTAATTGAAACCTGTAGATAAATTAAAGCGTTTATGTTTCTAATTTACTGAGTGAATGAAATGGGGAAAAGGGAAAGACTGAGTGGATGTTTATCAAATACTACAGAATAGATTGTAATAGAACACAGAGGCAGATGCTAAAATATAAAAAAAAAATTTAATTTGTAAATTAAGAACTGTGTTGTTAATGTGGGTCGTTTGGGTTCTTTTTTTTGCAACCCAAAGAACCCCCATTCCTAAGGGGCGGACCCGTTCATCTGGTTCAATTAGCATGTTTTCTAAGCCAAAACTAGGCTTTGTTTTTGGTCCACTCTATAAAGCCTCGATTCAGAGACATAGACAGGTACGGGGCCTTGCAGGCTAACACAGAAACTAAATGACCTCCATTCCAAAGGGGTGGACCGTTTCAATTTGCAGGTTTTCCAAACAAAAACAAGGCTTTGTTGGGCTAATGTATAAAGCCTGTGTTAGGTTAAAAAATGTAGATTTGTAAAAGAAGGACTGAGTTCACACAAAGAGGGATTTTCAACAACAGCTTCTGCAGAAGGGGAGAAAGAGCTGCAACCCAACACTCTCTCTCCGACCCCCCTCCTTGCAGTGCCTTATTTATTAACAGAACATAACACATGGTTACAAAACAGAGTATTGTTCTGAAAGGACAATTGATCAGGTCATAAGACATGCTCCACTGACTGAATCATAAGACAGAGTGAAGCATCTCCTTTCTCAATGTTTCATATGCATACACACATTAATTTTATAATCATCATTGAACAAAACTAACCTGAGCCTGAAGCTCAACGATATTTCTGACATTTTGGATTGAAAAAGCTTCCCAAATGGGAAGAGAAATGTCTTTGAACATAGAAAGTCCAGTGGATTTATTTATTTATTTTTTTTGGAATGACTATGACCTGGATGACTGTGAATCGTCACCAGGAAAGTCTCTGCAAGTTGGTCAAGGTAAAATAAGATATCGGTATATGGTTAGCGGTCAGTTTATATTGGCAAATCAGATATCGGCTGAATTTTCAATATTGTGAATCCCTAACAGCTAAACGACTACTACTACCAAAAAGAAACAGTATCTAGAACAAATTAAACTTGCATACTGAGCTAAACCTATCTAATTAGACTTTTTTGTGATACTGTTAGCTAATTTCTTTTTCCTCGTGCCTATCCCCAGCAGTCATTGGGTGATAGTGAGGCAACTTGCAGCTTGCAAGTCCATCGCAGTACATTGATCTCTGTGCAAGAAGCCTGGGCAAAGTATGGTTAGTTGATTTAATGTGTGAAGGGGGGATCTCTTTCAGCTGATTGGAGATATCGCTTTTATTGCAGTGGATTAGTGACAGGATACCATAGTGATAGCACTAGATTAAATTACCTGAAGTGCAACTGGCCCCATGTGGGCATAGATAGGTTGGCATGTGGCAAGTCCTTCAAAAAGTCTGAAAACCACGCTGTGTGAAAAAATCACCACATTGCTTTCATGCATCCCTGAGTGAACAAGAACAGTGTGAATTTGTCACCATTTCCTGCCCACATATTAAAATATGTTATTTGTGAACTGCAGACACTGAAAGCTGCTCATTGAGTTTAGAATTACCAACTGTAGTCAATCGTTTGAAAATTAAGGATTTTCGAGAGGGTGTACCCTGCCTCTCACCCACTGACAGCTGGAGATGGGCACCAGCACCCCTCCTGACCCCAGCTGGGATAAAGCTTGACAGAAAATGGATGGATGGATTGTTTTTAAGCTCATTTAGCTGATTTGCCAATGCTTGCTTACTTTAACTGTTTGTTAAAT
This sequence comes from Cyprinodon diabolis, assembly GCA_030533445.1. Taxonomy (NCBI): domain Eukaryota; kingdom Metazoa; phylum Chordata; class Actinopteri; order Cyprinodontiformes; family Cyprinodontidae; genus Cyprinodon; species Cyprinodon diabolis. The sequence goes on from CM060072.1 coordinate 3,095,889, forward strand.
ACAGTGCATTGGCAAATTGTGCATTGGGTCGCAGCATGGGGTACCAGGTATAATATTTGATATTTTATTGTACCATTAGAATCCATCCCTTTAGAGAGCAGTGGGCTGCCATTAAGCAGCACATGAGGAGCAGTGTGGAGTTAAGGGTCTTGATCAGGGTCTTGATCAGAGTGGCAGTCTGTGGGCTCAATTTAAACCACAGTGACCACTAGGCCGCCTCCCCCCAATTAAAAATGTAAACATATATACAGGTAAAAGCCAGTAAATTAGAATATTTTTGAAAAACTTGATTTATTTCAGTAATTATTGCATTCAAAAGGTGTAACTTTGGGACCTCGATTTCCAAAGGAAATGCAAAATTTGCTTTGGTCAGAAAACATGACTTTGGACCACTCAGCAGCAGTCCAGCTCTTTTTTTCCTTAGCCCAGGTGAGACGCTCTTCGCGCCGTTTCTTGGTCAACAGTGGCTTGACACGAGGTATGCGGCAGCTGAAACCCATGTCTTTCAAGCGTCTCTTGGTGGAGGATCTTGAAGCACTGACTCCAGCAGCTGTCCACTCCTTGTGAATCTCCCCCACATTTTTGAATGGGTTTTTTTTCACAATTTTGACCAGGGCGCGGGGATCCCTATCGCTTGTACACTTTTTCTGACCACAGTTTTTCCTTCCCTTTGCCTCTCTATTAATGTGTTTGGACACAGAGCTTTGAGAACAGCCAGCCTCTTCAGCAATAACCTTTTGTGTCTTTCCCTCCTTGTGCAATGTGTCGATGGTCGCCTTTTGGACAGCTGTCAAATCTGAAGTCTTCCCCATGTTTGTGTAGGCTTCAGAACTGGACTGAGAGACCATTTAAAGCCCTTTGCAGGTGTTTTGAGTTAATCAGCTGATTAGTTTGTGGCACCAGGTGTCTTCAAAATTTAACCCTTACACAACATTCTAACTTTGTGACACACGGAATTTTGGATTTTCATTTGTTGCCGCTTCAAATCATCAAAATTAAATGAAATAAACATTTGAATGCATCAGTCTGTGTGCAATGAATAAATATAATGTACAAGTTACACCTTTTGAATGCAATTACTGAAATAAATCAAGTTTTTCAAAATATTCTAATTTACTGGCTTTTACCTGTATTATAGAAACAAGTAGGGCTGCTCAGTGGTCCAATGGGTAGCACTGCTGTCTTGCTGCAAGAAGGTTCCGGGTTTGATTCCCCGCCCAGGGCCATTCTGCATTGAGTTTGCATGTTCTCCCTGAGCATGCATGGGTTCTCTCCGGGTACTCCTGCTTCCTCCCACAGTCCAAAAAGAAGACTGTTAGGTTAATTGGCTTCTCTAAATTCTTCTTAGGTGTGAGTATGTGCGTGAATGGTTGTTTGTCCTGTTTGTCTCTGTGTTGCCCTGCGATGGACTGGTGACCTGTCCAGGGTGGACCCCGCCTCTTGCCTGTAGACAGCTGGAGATAGGCACCAGCACCCCTCACCACCCCAGTTTCGGATAAGCATTACAGAAAATTTATTGATTTCGAAAGTAAAATTGTAATATAAAGAATGATGTTTTTTTGTGCTAAAGTTGTTATACATTTCCATTAGATGCTAATATAGAAACATATTAATTTAAATCACAGAAAGATTAATGCAAATGGGAAATTCATAAATATTTTAGTCCACAGAACAGGCTTAAATGGGAGGCAACTGGAATTTTACTCGGATTTTCTAAAATTGTCCTAAACGCATCTCATGAACGATGGAAATCTATGTCCAATATTAATTAGGACAAGAAAAGACAATAATGATGGATTTTGACTTTCAACCTCCTTCAAAAGGTGAAACTATTCTGTGATTTATGCGATTTTAGTGTTAAACCGTTGATAACCAGAACATATAAAACGAATTACTGAATTAAATTAGTATTTGTAACCAGTGGGTAAAGTGTAAACTACTGTTGTGATGATCATGGTTTCATCAGTGCCCATTCTTCATACTGATGTCTATTTGCTGCCAGCTATTTTTAAAAAGGGTGAAGAATCATTAAACTAAAGGTTATTGGTTCCTGATTAAGCAAATCATTTAATAAAACATTATTTGGCCAAATAATGTTTTATTCTCCTCATGGATTTGCATTGTGAATTGGTCTGAAAATATTCCAATTACTCTAAATTAGTGAAGAGCTAATTTGATCACATCCGAGATTATTCCAGAGAAACTTTGGTTTTCGATCACAAATCCACCTTAAACTGTAATATGGTTTTCAACCATGTTCTTCCTTCCTCTTTAAACATAGTATTTTAGTCTAATTGAGTTTCACTAGTTTTAGTTAACAGTTGTAAACTGAACCATGTTTCACTTGGAGCTGAATTATTTTTGTTTATAAACTCTTATATTTTGTGTTGAATTTATTCCATCTATGTGCAGAATTAACAGTTTGACCATGATTAGTGCTCAAATCACTCTTTCATTTATTGTTCTAACACACAGTTAGTAGGGCGTGTGTTCATAAACAGTATATAACAGCCGAAATAATATCTGATTAAATAAGATATTTACCCCCCTACCGGGGAGGGCAATAAACATCTTAGAGTAACAGAAAATATTTATTCCCAGCTGGCTGGGAATTTAATATAACAGTTATTCACAACATAAATATGGCATCCAACCTTGATTGGCATTGAATTGAATATAAATCCACAACACTACCAAAAAAAAGGACAGCTGTTTTATTAATGCACTATTATTGTGTTGCATGAGTATAATACAGTATAAAAAAACAAAATGATTATTTAACAGATTTCCTGTGGATTGGTTTAAAGCAGGGGTCTGCAACCTTTCATATCCGAAGAGCCAAAATAAAACTTATTTAGAGCCGCAAAATAAAACATGACTTTAAAAAAAAAGGTTTTTTTTTATCTTGAATAGGAAATTAGTTGCCATCTTGAAAAAAAAATCAACAATCAATGTATATTTACTAACGTTAAACTAATGTCAAAACACATAATTTAAATTTTGTAAAAAACACTAAGGCTTTTAATATTGGTATTTATTGTAATACATTATTTAGTTCTTTATATACATTTTAGCCACTTTTAGGAGCCACTGGAGAGGGTCGGTCTAAAGAGCCACATGTGGCTCTGGAGCCGCTGGTTGCAAACCCCTGGTTTAAAGCAATAAAATAATGACTTTAACATCTGATACTATATCCATGGTGTTGCTGAGGTAGCGCTGTGGATGGATAGTAGATGACTCATCTGATAGTGATAACACATCCCTTTGATTTCTCATTAACCACCACCAGCCGATCAGACTCTCCACCAATTCCTCTCTTCTTAATGGCCTTACTTTGTCTACATCCCTGTGGAGTTTAAGGTCTGTGCTGAGGGGAGAGATACCGACGCTGTCTTCTCTGAAAAAGCTGATGTTATTGTGTAGTGTTGCTATAATTTGCTCGAAGAATGGATTCAATTTCTAACCCGTGTTCAGATTTGAACTATAAGTAGCCCTCAAAGCCAACATGCAGCTCATTTTTTTCTACACTAATACAGAGAGGCTGCTCTGTGAATTATGACTCAGCATTTTGCAGCAGCATGCAGGCTGAACAGAGTCAAGTGAATTCCATAAGTAAAACCTTTGAAAAAGCTTACGACAAATATACAAAGCCACCTTTTCCTTGTTTGCATGAAGACCAATGCAAATACATTTAAAAGTTTGTGTCAAGAAGACACTTTTTATGATGGACAGGTCCAGATGATTTCTTGAAAAAATAATAATCATTTGAAAAAATATTTTTTATTTATTTTTTTTATGACAACTTTAAAGGAAAAGTCCGGTCAGCAAAGAATAATAAATAGATCACTATCTATACCTACAACTAATACTTATACAGTGATTTAATTAATTTAGTGTTAATCAGTAAAAAAAAAAAATAATAATAATAATTGTCATCGTGATCACTGAGTCTAGGAGCGGCCATTTTTGCCCAAATATAGTAGCCCCTCCCTCCTGCCATCTTCCAGCAGTGACGTCACGGTGCGGTAAGCCTAGCGCCATTCTCCCCGCTTTACATGCTAAATCAATGGGAACTACTAGACACATCTGCAACCAACAACAATTATTGAAGATTTCCAGAGGACTTCACCATTGAAAGTCACCAGAGCTATAGTGAAACTGACAATGCCCACGTGCATGGCAGCTGGATGCTGGAATGCGTCCAGGAAGAGTGGAGAAAAAAAAGAGTTATTCCACCTTTCTGATTCCTGATCCTCCACGGACGGGTTGGTCGTTGGATCGCCAACTTGAAGAGGGAGGATTTGCCATCGAACTTCTGGCCAGAGAAAAAACACGTAATCTGTAGCCAACATTTGGAAGAAGAATGTTTTCAAGATGACTTGGATAATAGCGCGTTGTGACAAACACCAGATACAGCACTGGGACTTGATCAACAGCCGATACCGCACCGTGACGTCACTAACCAGTAGGTGGCAGTAGTGTTCTTTGACAAACATGGTTGTAAAACACATTCAGATGAAAATTACTCTTAATTAAAAACACTGATCATTTATTGAACAGGATGGAATAAATTCATACTTAAAGTAATTTCTGAAGTTTGTATTCTGAATGTGATCAGTCTTTTCCTTTAAATCTGCATTTCTTCTGTTCAGCTTAAAGCTCCAAAAAACTTTTTTTGGGGTGTTATTGACATGCCAGAAAAGTATGGTATTTGGCATTTCCTCAGTTGAGGAAACAAATAATCGACAAATATAAATATTAACTTTATTGATATTATAATAGGACGACCCCAATTTCTAATCTAAAACACAATCGGCTTTTAAAGTGTATCTGAAACAAGACTTGTTTTCCAACTGGCTATTTTCAGTAAAGTAAAGAAAGGAAAAGAAAAAAACAGGAAGATTGATAGAAGAGGTAAAAAATGAGAAGAAAATTTGAGTTATTGAAATCAGAGTGAATAGTGGAGAAAACTAGATGGACTGAGAATATCAACGCAAAAGGGTTAAAAAGAAGAATGTTGGCGGAATAAACAGGGTAGAAAATGACGAAGGCTGAATGCATAAATGACAGCTTCTGATCGCATGATTGCACCTGACATTATTTGAAGGTTTCATATTATAGGGGGTACATGCATGACAGGTACATGCATAGAAATTTGTGATTAAAAATTGACTAAATGTATGGAAGACGATTAGGGCCATTGAAATAATTTAAAAAAAAAGTTACCATAACTAATTTTTAAAATTTGTATCAGTATATTAAGGGAGAAAAGTCAGAATTCTGACTTTAATTTCAGAATTATACTAAAATAAAATATAAAAACCAGTTAACTTTTTTTATTCAGTTGCCCTCATCATCTTTCGTACCTCAATCGCTTCCTTCATGGTCAGAATTCTGAGATTAAAGTCAGAATTCGGACCTTTTTCACATATTTTACTGAAATAAAGTTTTAAATTCAGTTAACTTTTTTTTATTTTTTCGGTGGCCCTAATCCTCTTCTGTAAAAATTTGAAAATGTTCATAGTAGAAAAATACTTTTTTAAGGAAGGAACAGATCAACCTCAACCTTAGATGGGCAAAGATAAAGAGACAAAAAGTCCTTAGAGAACATGTTCTCAGACAGGTTGTTTTTGAAAAGTATTCCCTCTGCAGCCCTTCAGGCTCTTTCACCTACTCTGTGGGTACCTGCCCAATGCCCTATTATGTTCATTGTGTGATTGACCTTTACATTTTCATCTCTACGGGTGTCATATTGATTTGCTCTCAAAGGTAATGGTAAACTTTTATGTTCGCTCTATTATTCCGTGTTCCTCTCTGCTTTCCTGGGTCTTTATAAGGCAGGTTTTCCTGCTTCCTGACAAATCAGATCCATAATACCTGCTGTAAGTGTAACAAACATACTAAACAGCGTACATATTGTACTTACGATCATAGTCTGCAAACAACAATATAAGATGCCATATTCTAAATATATTTGATTTGGTTAATTTATCTCATATCCTAAATATAGCATACACTTATACGTAAAACACATGATGCACACAATATGCACATTGAATCCCATACTGACAAAACAAACAAAAAATAACTACAAAAAAATCTCTATACTGTATACACAGATATAGACTGCAGCGGGCATACAGTCAGGCAACATTGTTCCAAGACATATAACTTATCTTTGTTTTATTTACTCCCACTCCCTATTCCACAATAAGTTAAATGGTTGTTACTATACATAGGATTCAATAATCCTCATCTTATATTTTATTGTATGGCACTAAGACCAGTTCATTGCTGCATAATATCCAGGAAATTCATATATAGGTAGATGTGCATTCATGTAATGTTACATAAGTGATAAGATACATGGGAACCCTGACAAAAATATGTGTGTAGCTCTGTAGAGTGTGTAGCACTCAGAGTGAGGACCGTTTTTCAATTTCACCATCAAATTGAGGAGCAGTTGTTGCAAAGTCAGGATATTTTGCTGGTCTACACAAGCTGTTTAAGGTTTAAGGTGTCAATTGGGTTAAGGTTAGGGCGAGGTATGTATTGGTAATGGTTAGGTTTAGCATTTTCTGGATTTTTGCCTCAGTTACCTGTTCGTCCATAATTAAATCGGCAAAACTCATCTCTGCCTACTCTTCTTTGCATTTGGGTCCTCATAGCCTCCACCCAACCTGACCATTTTCTTCATATTCCTCATATTCATGGTTGATTAGTCAATAAAATCTATAATCACCGTTTTTGTTAGTGACATTTTCCTGTTTGGAAAATCTTTTTTTTTAACCAATGCTCTCCATGTCTGTCCATGCTTTAAAAGACATTAGTTCATCATTTTTTTTCTTTTTAAGGGTCTCCTTGTAACTGATAAATTAAAGTAACTCACTGTGTAAATAAGTTCATTTAGTGCTATTTTTTAATTGTTTCCTGTGAAACCAGATTATTTTACAAGCATGTTTCACAGCTTGAATTTTGTTGCCCTTTAAATAAGGTCACCTCCCAGAGGGGATGATTAATCTCAAAGGTAGTTTTTGAAAGCAATATATGTCATTTATTGTTTTTATTATAAAAATCAAGTGATTAAAAAAATTAATTAACCGTATGATGTAGGAAAGCATAGATTACCTTCAAAATCTTTGTTTTGCAATTGCTTGTTGATCCTCATCATTAACATGAATATTGCTGTTTGAGAGCAAATGGATTTCTTCGTATTGCAAAGGCAAGTTAATCAAGTCACTCTCTCCATTTTAACTACAGTCTTTATAGGTGTGGAAAACTGGTTCATATCCACCTAGTAGTCTTAGCCACTATGCTTCACGCCAGAGATACCAAATTCTAAATTAAAATAAAATTAAAATAAAAATATAAATAAAACAACAACAAAAAACAATCCTCCTGATTTAATTTTGAAGTTTGAAGATGTTTTGCTTCCCATCCAGGAAGCTTTTTCACAAAGGGTCAACCCCTTTTGAATGGGGGTTGTTTGACTTATTTTGTTATTCCCCATTCCAAGGGATGGACCCTTTCATCTGTTTCAATTTGCATGTTTTCTAAAAGCTTTGTTGGGTTACTGTATAAGAGCCTCAAACTCAACATTATTTCTGACATTTTGAAGTGGAAAAGCTTCTTGGTTGGGAAGCAAAACATCTTCAAACTTGGAAACAAAGTCCAGAGGATTTTTTTTTTTACTGTTTTGAAATCATATTTCTTTCATTTGTGAAATGCTTGTGCATACATTCCATACTAACTGTCTGTTTTACCTCCATAGGGGCTCAAACCAATGGACCACAATGGGCTCTCAGATCCTTATGTCAAACTGCACCTACTGCCTGGAGCCAGCAAGGTCGGTACCATGAAATAGATTCAAGAAAATCAACATAATGTGCAAGGTAGCACAGCATAACAAGAAAACCAAGGAAGCCAGTTGTAGGTCATTGTTGTGGAATGGTGAGACGATGCTAGGTGCTTCATTAGATAAGAGTTGCTTCTAGCTGACATGGACAAAACCTTGGTCCCGGACATTAGGACCAAATCGCCAAAATAGTGTCTATTCTTCCCGTTTAGAAACAATGTTATCGCCTTAGGTCTCTCATATCGGTCTCAGTCTATGAGTGCAAAATTACAGCTCCTCATCAATCAGCATCATGTAATAATAATAATAATACATTTTATTTGAAAGCGCCTTATCAAAACACCCAAAGGACACTGTACAGGCAGATAAAACATTAAAACAGGAAGCTAAAAAGTACAAGCATAAAGATGCCACAGAAAACAAAACAGCAGGAAGAAAAATAAAGCCAAAGGAAGAAAACAACATTGGAGTGATGCATATGAACTAGATGGAATAAGACTGTCTGAACAGGAAAGTTTTGAGTCTGGATTTGAAAAGAGGGAAGGAGTCCAGAGTACGGAGATCCGGAGGGAGGGAGTTCCAGAGGTGGGGAGCAGAGCGACTAAATGCCCGGTTCCCCACTGTGACAAGAGGGGCCGAGGGAACGGAGAGCTGGAAGGTGTGGGAGGATCTTAGGGAGCGGGTGTACACCTCTGTCTCAGCTCCCCTGCTCTGTCCCTGCAACAAAAACCAGTTACCTCCCACAATGGAGAAAACTCACATCTTATGAAATCTATTCAATTCAGTTTATTTCTATAGCACCAATTCCCAGCACACAACATCTCAAGGCACAGATCAACCAGATCACCCAGTCTGATTGATTCAAATTTTACTATCTAAGGAAAACCAGCTGTTAGCATCGACTCATTGACTCGAAGGCAATCCCTCTCACCAAGCATGCTTGTAGCGACAGTGGAGAGGAAAGAACAGCGCAATCACCAGTCCATTGCGGGGCAACACAGGGACATACAATCGTGCAAAAGTACACACACACACTCAAGGACAATTTAAAGATACCAATTAACCTGACAGTCATGACTGAGGAAGTCAGCTTACACATGGAAATCATGCAAACTCCATGTAGAAAGACCCATCATGCAACGCCTAACAGAAAAAAAATAAATAAATAAAAAATAAAAAAAGCCGAAAACTGAACAAATTTTCCATTTGCTTATAAATACATAAAAAGCCGAGATGACTCAGGGGTTGCTTTATTAAGGAGGGTGATTTTTCTAACTTGAATTGCTTCTGAAAGCTGTTTCTGACGATTCTATTGATCCTGAGACAAAAGATCCTGAAATGATAAAAATCCACAAAGCAGCTTATTGAAAGCCAAAGATGCCTGATTATCCGTCTACCTGACTCATATCTCCATCTCCTCTGAAGCCTTTCAAAGTCTACTCCATTGATTTTAGCTTTGTAGTTATTTGTATCTGCTACAAAGCTTCATGTTAACTCCTCTGTTACAGATATAGAAAGTCAAATAACTGCATGAACAGATGTGCAATGTTTTCAAAATCTTTTCCTTATCGGTGGGTTTTCATCTTACAAACATCATTGAAAATTCGCATCACAGGGTGTAGAAACTTATTTATTTTATTTTGTTGCTGTGGGGTTCAGGTCAGGATACTGTGCTGTCATATCAAACACTACCCCTCTGGCCAAGGAACCAGCTTTTGGTACCGTTGAGGGTTTAGCTGGTACAGGGTTCAGCTGAAAAATTATCAGAATCTGCTAAACGTATTTTGGCAGAAGAAGGCATGAAGTGCTCTAATACATCCTGTTAGTGCTGGTGAAGACTCTCAGTCATCCATGTCATAGTCATTCCAAAAAAGTAAAAACAAAAACAATCCACTGGACTTTGTTTTCCAAATTTGAAGACATTTCATTTCCCATCCAAGAAGCTTTTTCAATTCAAAACGTCAGCAATAGCGTTGAGTTTGAGGATTTATACAGCAGCCCAACAAAGCCTTTAGAAAACATGCAAATTGAAAGGGATGAACGGGTCCACCCCATTGGAATGGGGGCCGTTTGGCTTCTTTTGTTAGCAAGCAATGCCCCATACCTGTCTATTGCTCTGTTCGAAAACCTGGGCTGCATCCTCCAAGGACGCGGTCTACCTAGACTGGATCCTTCCAAGTCCTTGAAAATAAGGAGACCGGAAGAGTTTTGGCTGTGAATTCAAACAGGTCTACCCTTCGGCGGGTTTTACCGCCGTATGCTCTGTTGCTTAGCAACTGTGAAAGTTGACGCACAAAGCAGGAAAAGAATGAAAACCGAAGTTTTCAAAACTGTTTGTTTATTTATTTCTTTTTTATTATAAAGTGAACAAAGACTACATTAACAAGAATCCAGAGTGGAATAAAGGTTCCAACCACCGGGAGCAGGAACAGATCAAATCAAATGTAATGATGGAAACCTTAGTCAGTTAAATAACCTGCTGCTGTCATTCTGCACATCTCTGATGTTGCTGCTATTTTCAAATATCCATCACTGTAAAAATGTCCGTAGCTGCATATTGGTTATTTATTCCCCAGTTTTATATTGTTAAAACACTTTACAGGATTGTATTGTTTTTTTTGTTTTTTTTTTAACTCTTCCCTATTATGTTATTCTTATACATTTTTCTAAGGTCCACATTTGTGTGACCATTTTCAATAAACTTTCTGCTGCTGTAAATCTGCCCATCGTGGGACAATAAAGGGATTTTCTATTCTATAAAAGGGGTAGAAAGATATAAGTAAATCTAAACAATGTATGTATAAAAAAATATCTGCAAAATCTCTAATATTCAACAACAAAAAAATCTTAGTTAAGCATATTGTGCAAAACAGCAATAAAATAATTAAACTATCAGATTTATAGTCCCCACCCTGCAGATATATTAGAATCTGTCCTTAAATTCCAGCCAAACCCATTTACACAGTAACAGATAAAAACCTTTAGATAAATCAAACATTACCGTCACATATCTGACTCTATAACCATTAAAACAACTATTTTCATTCATCTCAGACGGAACTATTCACAGACTGTAATATATTAAACTGAAGTTCCAATTTTCACCACTGTTCGGCGCCAAGTAACCTTTCCTCTGATCACGGCTTGCTTGGTCTCGCAATGAATCCTGGGATATCCAAGGTTACCGAGGATACATCGGACCCGTCCTTCAAATCGGGCAAAAAGAAGGACGCATTTTAAGGCTGCATAACGAGGAGTCTTGGAATTCGACCAGACCTCGGCGCCGCGCTATGACGTAATCGGCCTTCGAATCTGGCCTTCTAAGGACGCGTCCCAGGTTTTCGAACAGAGCATATGTCTCTGAAAGGGGAAACTAGTTTCAGAGAGCTTGAGAGGGGGCCAGAAGACCTCACCTATTCAGCCAGGCTTAAACGGCACGCCTTTCAGAGACATTCACAGGTCAACTAAGCCTTGTTTTTGTTTAGAAACCATGGAAATTGAAACTGACAAACAGGTCCACCCCTTTGGAATAGAGGTCGTTTGACTTCTTGGTTAGCCTGCAAAGCTGCAAAGAAGCAAAACGACTTCCCAATCCAAAGGGGCAGATCCGTCCGTCCGTTTAAATTTTCTTGTTTTCTAAGACACAACAAGGTTTTGTTTTGGTCCACTCTTTAAAACCTTGAACTCAACACCAATTCTGACATTTTGAATTGAAAAAGCTTCCTGGATGCGAAGCTAAATGTCTTCAAACTTGGAAACAAAGTCCAGTGGATGTTTTTTTTTTTTTACTTTGTTTGAATGGAATATGACCTGGATGAATAAGAATCTTCACCAGAACATATCAGAGTCACATATAAAACAATCCGATGTCAATAGTTTTACCTCTTAGCACAATACAATAGTTCATTGTGCATCATGATTGTAAAAATTTACCTTTTGCAGGGAAGTTAGTTTAGTTTTAGTATTTAGTACAACAGACTCTGGAAGCATTTACTTACGCATTGTTTATCGTTTTTTCTACCCCAGTTTTTCCTTCCACTCAACTTTCAACTAATGTTCTTAAACAGAGAACTCTGGTAACATGTGACTTCATTTACAAAATAGTTTTGTGGCTTACTCTTCTTGTTAAGGATCTCTATCACTGTTTGCTACACAAATACCAAGTCAACGGTCTTCCCTATTATCTGTCAGTCAAAGCATAGTCATAACCTGATATGATTTATCTGTGTTCACTTTTTAACCTATGTAATATTCAATTTTTTTCTAGAGACACATCTTTGGCTGTTATTGGCTGTATATGAATTACTTAACTTTAACTACATTTACATGCAACAAATATGCCCTAGCTAATCAAAACCTTGGTTGGTCGAACATTAAGAACCTGTTTACATGGACGCTAAATAAAATGGTCAGAATCCTGATGTATGTATAAATGTACCAAGCATTCTTTCAGATTAAATCATTAAATTTGCACATTACATTTAGTGCCACCTCCTCCACCAGGACCCAATGGATGAAAGTTAGGAGTAAAGAGAAAAGCTCCACAAAGATGTTGCACAAATGTGAAGTGGAGATTATTTGAGTCCAAATAGGTGTCTAAATGGACGCCAAATGGAATGACAAAAAACACCTCTCTCTTTTGGAAGAGAGACTGAAGATCAGACTGAAGCAGATTAGAAATTTCAGCCTAACATATTTTACAGGAAACATTTTTGATCTGAGCGGGCTTACAGTACAATTATTTATCTCTATGTAAACATAGCTTTTGTTACCTTATTGTTGATATTCTAATTCATTTTGATCAATCTGTAGTTATGATATGTAAAAGATCTCCTGCCACCTGTAGAATCAGCGCTAGGTGTGTCTGATTGGTGGTGCTCAAATAAGAAATCTGTCATGATGGGTCTCCGTGATTAAACCCATATGCAGAACACCACAGGAAGCAGAGTAAACTGTTTATTTGATAAACACACACAGAGTAAAGAATGCACTGGTTCTGGTACTGGTCGGGGACTGGTTTCACAGAGAATCGTCTTGATTCAGATTTGTACCTGATGAGGTTCAGACTGAGCGGTGGAGAGAGGGAACCAGTTGGGTCCAGAGACTGAGGGTTCAGCAGAGAGCTTTAACAGCGGCAGAGCTTAACTTCAGGCTAGCGAGGTTCAGACCTTGAGTTCTTCTTCTAGTCTTCCCTTGAGAACTAACTTGGAGATTCAGACTGAGGATCTTCTGGTTTGGCTTCTCTGAGCAGGCAGGCAGGTTTCCAGACATGAGCTCCTCCAGAGCTACAGACTTCGATCAGGTTACCTAAGAGCAGAGAAGACAGAGACTGGTTAGGATCAGGTTGCTCCCTAGGGCAGGCAGAGATTCTTATATCAAGCTGAGGCTCAGGTTCCGCTAACCAAAACTGGTCAACACTCCGGCGCTGAAGACAGGTCTGGTCGCTGCTTAAGTAGAAGGTCTCCTGATGGGCTGATGATCCTCAGGTGTGCAGGAGGCTCCAGCTCAGGAGACCCATAGCGCTCTCTGCTGGAGACAGGTGGCAGGTCTCCAGATCCCAACAAAATCTCCACAAATCTGACAGAAATGATGCAAGTTGCAAAGATAGAATTCAATATACAACCATTGATTTTGGTCATTTCCATTTGTTCTCAGATTTGCAGGTTTCCTAGTTGGAGCTTTACAGGTTTTTGGTTGTAAACAAATATACAGGAACGCCTAAAATAGGCAGAGCAGGTCAGCTCTCTGCAGGCAGAGGGAAACACTCATTGTTGCTGTCATTGTCTATTGTTACCGGCTGGAGTTTTTCAGACACATTCAGTACAAGAGCAACATGTAGAACATAGTGTTTTTGTTCGGCACATCTAATTAAAATAAATCCCAGATTGCTCTGTGTGTTCTGACACCGATGAGGCTTTGAGGTGTCACAGCTCCTTTTAAAGAAGTGAAGAAACGTAATAATTAGCAAGGGTGCAAATATAGATTAAAACATGCATATTCAACAAAGCGATAGTGCAGTTTTTCCCTAACAAACAAGTTAGCCTGCTTCAGCTTTAAATCAAATATATCCTCCCATTTAATCTCTTGAGATTAGCGCATCTTGCCTTACAAGAAGAATTCCTGGGCAACTGGAGAGCAGATTGCTGTACTTATTCACTCCACATTTCACAACTTCATCTCTCTGGAAAAAAAATTATTATTAACAGAGATGCAAGAAGGAAACCATCTTTTTTTTTCTGACATTCTGACAGCTGGAAGAATCTTCTAAATTCAGCAGGGACAGAAATGTTTATTTCCACATTTAACAAAAAGCTATTCAATTATCTTTTATCTTAATATAAAAGCTTGTTTAGAAATTATGTTTTTTAAATTAATCTACAGAAACTCACTTATTTTGACTCGAGCTGCTCTTTTCTGAGAGCTCTTAAGGTTCACTGACTAATTGGTGAGAAATAAAAGTGAAGCTGTGTAATGATGTACAGAATTAAAGATAAAAAAAACTACCCAGCGTGTTTAAATATGAACTATTTAATAAGGAAGTTCATATTCATGCTGCTTGTAGTTAATAAATATACCTAAAAAAGCTGAATATTTTAAACTTTCTAGTGCGTGATCTTGCAAGATATTTCTCTTGAAGTTATATTACACCTTTACTGGTGAATAAAAAATTAACAATGATTGGAAATCAGTAATGCAAACAAGTAACATATTTATATTTGTTACATCTAATTAAATGTTGTGGTGTTGCTGCTTTCCAGTAGAGGATTGGTGGATTACTATGAAAACAAAGAGCTATTTCCCAGCTATATTCAGTCTAACAGTGTGTCAGAGCAACATACTCTTTCTATAAATAAGAGTTTAAAGCTCTGTTAATGAGGGATTAGAAGTTTCAGATATTATATACCGTATTTTCACGACCATAAGGCGCAACGTACTAAAAGGCGCAGTCTCAGTTATGTGTGCCATTTCTGTATTTAACACACACATAAGGCGCACCGGATTATAGGGCGCGGGTTTTATATACCGGTACATATAGTCTACTACGTTTAAATACCTCTACTGTGTATTTAAAAATAGAGCGGGAGCAAAGGTGAGTATGATTGTGCTTTATTCATGTATTTATTACAAAGTATTAATCAAACCCATCAAAGTCATCATCCTCTGTTTCTGAATTAAACAGCTGCACTAAATCAGACATGCCAATTTCCCCTTCTTCGCTGTCAGAGTCACTTTCCGTGCCGCGCGGCTCCTTGGAAATGATGCCGGCTTTTGCGAAAGCTTGAACAACAGAGCCAGCAGACACGTTAGTCCAAGCATCTACAATCCATCCGCAAACTGTGGCGTAACTTGCCCGGCGCTGCCTTCCACTTTTCGTGAAACTGTGGTCTCCGTCGGTCATCCATCGCTCCCACGCCGCTCGCAGCCTTACCCCTTGCTCACACTGGCTCCGGTGCGATTACCGAGCCGACGGAGACCGCAACTCCCGCACACCCCCTCTCACACCGCCCTTTTGACTAAGGTGCGGTGCGGCTCTGCGGCTCCGGCAACAGGTCCGGAGATTTAACTCGCGAGAACAGAAGTTCACTTGAGTTCACGTAACTCCACGCGATAACACGGCCCAAATAAGGATATTTGCGAGAGCTTGTTGCGGAGGGCTCCGGCACGCCGCAAGGATAGCTTTCTTGCAGAATTTTCTGCAGCGCCGGAGTGTCTCGGTAACCGCAGCCGGACAGCTCAGCAGCCGGTGAGAGAGGTTTACGTCTTTTTAATGACTTGGAATCACTGTGGCGCCGCACCCACCGCACCGCAACGGTAAGACCGGAGTCGGTGTGAGCCGGGGGTTACTTCGAACGGCCGGTTCACACCGATGTCGAGCGGTTGAAGTTCCTTTATCAGACCCTCCGGGATAACAGCGAGCACTGCGTTCATTTGTTTCACTTTCACATCGGCTGTGAGGTGGGCACGCATGGAGTCACAGATTAACAGCGATGGTGATGCTTGGAAAAAAACCCTGGTCTCCTAACATACACCTCTCTCAGCCACGCTTTCATCATCTCCTCATCCATCCAGCACTTTTCATTTGCCTTAATAACGACTCCAGCTGGAAAAGTCTCTTTAGGCAAAGTCTTTCTCTTAAAAATCACCATAGGCGGCAGATTCTGTCCATTTGCGTGGCAGCCAATCCACACCCACATTTCCCCCTTTAACGTTCTCATGGTGGTCTCAACAACATCCGCAGTAACAACACACATAGGGCACACCGCAAATTTTGAGGGGGAAAAAAGAGGTTTATATGCGCCTTATAATCGCGAAAATACGGTACATCATATTTTTTATTCATTAACATAAAAGTTTCTCATTATGTTATATTTACTAAATATGTCTAATAATATTGTGTGAGAAAATAATATTTTGATGATGCACTTTTACTTATATTTAATAATAGTTCTGCATATTATAAAAAAGAAAAAAGAAGAATCCCTTAATTTTAGGAAAAGATCATGATACCAGAGAAAACTCAGGTTTTAAGAAAAATTGATTGTTATTGGTTAACAGTGGCATCAGACGTAAGAGTTTGCCCTTTAACCAGAGCCCACTGGCTCTGTTTGGTGTTCAAAGGTGGTTCTGGTTCCAGTGTTATGATGAGCTCTAAAACCAGATTGAAACTTATCAAAAAGTTCATTATGATGTTTGTGGTCACACACTTGTTTGGTAACTACATCCTCAAGAGTTTTAGATCAGAAAGGAAGATATGATATAGGTCTATAACTGGAAAGTCATCTGGGTCAAGAGACGGTTCCTTAAATAAAGGTTTTAATTACAGCTACCTTAAAAGCCTGAGATACTGTACATATCCCTGGATTAATCAAATCTAAAATGGAGGAGGACATCAGAGCTAACTTGGTTGGAACTGGATCTAACATACAAGTTGAAGACTTAGAGCAGGATAATAGTTTTAGTAACTATTATCCTCATTCAATGAGATGAAAACTGTCACGTCTTGTTTGTAGTTAAGAGGACCCAAAACGCAGAGGCAAAAGGCTGAGGTGAATTCTTGTAGTTTTAATGAAAAAACAAATAACAGAGGCAAAATCCAAAAGTCCAACTAAAATATAACTCAGACCAGAACCATGGAGACATCAAGGAAAAACACGCACAAGGAGCCAGGGAGAGACGAGGCGACAACAGGACCAGCAGCAACAAGGAACCAACAAAGAGTGACTGCAGAGGAAGAGCATATATAGCTGACAGAGACAAAGGGAGGGCTAACGAGCTGACAAGGAGCAGGTGTGAGAGGAGACAACGAGGTAGCCAAGGGGAAAGGAACACACACACACACACACATGTTGTGTCACAATATCCTTGTGGGGACCTTCCATTCATTTCCCACTAATTTATATGGCCTAACCATGACCCTTGCCCTAACCCTAACCATTACCGACACATACCTATCCCTAAACCTAACCTAAACTCAATTCACACCTTAGTCCTAAACCTAACCCCCACCCCAAGAAGAGAAACTTTCCTTATGGGGACCAGTTGTTGGTCCCCACAAGTACCTATGAGTCCCCAAAATGTAGCATATTCCTAGGAAATTGTCCTCAGCAGGTATTAAAGACATGGCCACACACACACACACACACACACAAGAGGGCTACAGAGGACAACAGAAAAACATGAGAACTAACATAAATCTAGAAATTACAACAAAACTTGAATAAAACCAATAAAACTAGAAAACAAGGAGCAAAGTAAAGAACAACAGAACCAAGACCATGACAAAAACAGTCTAAACCTGGTTCAGATTCTATAGTTACCTCAGATACTGCCTCATATCTTAATTAGATTAGGAAAGAAAAATAGCAATCATTAATGTCAATTATGAATGTAAATTATTAATGGAAACCTAGCAGCTGTTTGTCTGGCTCTGCATTCACTTAATACTTTAACATATTGTTTCTTTAAAGGTACAGATCCATTACCGTAAACCTCCTCTATGTTCAGCTCCTGTTGATTCTTCTGAAGCTCGCTGCTGTTTTACGTCATGACGGCAATTTCATGTTCTTTTAGGCTTCATAGCAGCTGTAATCAGTCAAATCAGAGATGCACAGTTTGTGAGTCAAAGGTTAGCTTGAAACAAACAGTAATTATCCTCCATGAGCCACCACCACTCAGCCAACACCGACTTAATATTATAACTACATTCAGGAAGTGCTGCTTCCTGAATTTATGAAACAATGTGAGGATCCTTTGAAACCAGGCCGTTTCCTGCTCTTCTCTTACAAATGCACTAATAGTTTCTGCCATTTGCTGAAATGCTGAAGGTCAAGATGTACACTTTTAGTCTGGCTTTCTGCTGCTGCTCTCCTTTTCTTTCCCTGCTGATAAAGTGCTGCATCTTCTGTGAGGCGGTGTCATGACAACAGTTTCAGCAGCACCCAAGCTAAGAAATTAACTTTCCAAGCTCAAATTAATGTTCCATTTACAGTTGCTGGCATCAAAGTAATCATTTTTAGGGTCTTAGTAATTTGAAGGACAGGTGTTTTTGTTTTCTCTTCCATTTTTATCAATTCATACTGGGTGCTTATGCATTTCTCTATGCTCTAGTTGGTGTCACAGCTAATGCCAACCAAGCTCCTTTCAGCTTAACTTGAATAAATTTGAACTGTCATGGATTCTGGTCCAGTAAGTCAAATAAAAACCTCTCCATGACGGCCTGTTGCCTCTTGGATTTGTCTCCTGTCTCAGTATGAGGCCTCACAGAGGCCTTTGAATATTCTGCTAGCAAAACGAGATGCCATCACCTTTTGAGGCGCTCCCTGTCAACTTGTTCTCAAAACAGCCATTAGGCTCGGTCGAAAAGCCTCGTTAACGCCCAGCTAAAGAGGTCGTAAGGTCTGTTAGCATCCTAATTAGAAGTGAAGTTTCACGCTCTGCTGCAAAACCAGATCACAGCTTCATCACTTTTAAAACCTCAATCAAACACAATAAAATGCCTGTAATTACTCCAAATTAACTGACAGGAAGGATGTATTCTATAATAGAGAAACTTTGGAAGAATTTCTGTAATTCATATTTAAACTTTACTATGATGTTTGATGAAATCTCAACTTACAGCAATTGTTCAATATTTCAATAATTAAAAAATTTCTAGGATACATTTTCATTAGAGCAAATTATGAATTTTTTTGACCACAGACCAATGGGGCATCATTGAACATCCTGTTTCACCTCTCCCTGGAGGTCTTTGCATTCAGAACTGCTTGGTTACTCCTCCAAATAGTTCCCCATATACAGTTCCTGTCATTATGAAGAACGAGTCTGAACAAGATGTACTGATTCCACCAAGGACAATCATTGCAGACATTGGAACAAAACCTACCATCTTGACTCAGCATGCTGTTGATACTAAAGCAGAGAATAGGAAATCAACACTGGAGTACAATTTTGGTGATTCACCCATTCCACTTGAATGGAGGAACCGGATAACAGCCAAGCTTAATGAAATGCCTGAAGTCTTTTCCCACCATGACATGGACTTTGGCTGTACTGACCGAGTTAAACATTCCATCAAGCTCAGTGCTGAAACCCCCTTCAAGCACAGAGCAAGACCAATACACCTCAATGACCTGGAGGCAGTCCGATGTCACCTGCGTGACCTCCTTGAAGCCGGAGTAATAAGAGAGTCTGAGTCACCTTTCTCATCTCCAATCGTGGTGGTCCGAAAACGCAATGGTGCTGTCCGGTTGTGTCTTGGCTATAGGAAATTAAATCTGCAAACTGTGAAAGATGCTTATGCACTCCCAAACTTGGAGGAGTCTTTCTCAGCCCTGACTGAGAAAGACTCCTGACCACCTAGCCGGCTACAATATTCAGAACTGGGAAAGCCATTGATTTCGGTAGTCCAGACATTATTTCAAGGCTTGTCAAATGCCTACTCAGAAATTCTAAGTCGTGCACCTGCAGCAGAAAACTCTAGTTGTAAGACTTGTAGTTTCCATGCAACGGGACGTGCATGAACTAAGGGGGGAGGGTGTAACCAAGCTGTTTTAAGGCTTATCCTTTATTTCCCGGTTCTAAACTTACTCCGTCGGGCACTAAGTCTGTAATCTCGCGAGATTTGCCGTGAGATTTTCCCACGAGACTTCCGGTGAGATTTCAACAAGTATGGCCGCTCACTGTTGTATGTAGCATGGGCTGGTGTCTGTATGGAGCTGCTGCAGAAACTTCTACCAACCGAGGGTTGGTGTATTTTTGAGCCTTGTGAGACTCTCTAAAACTGGAACTGGCCAGGTTCCTTTGTTCCCATATATTGGGTGGCGAGCTAGAGACAGGCCTCTTGCCTCAGCCTGGAAAGAAGCGACTGCAACTCCCATCAGTGTGGTAGGAGGCACTGCAGCTCGTTTTTCTCAACCCACATACAGCCATTTACTTACCTTTCAATATCATTCAATCCTTGGTTCACAATCAACCTTTTTTTGACAATAATACAGTTTTGTGGGACTATATGAAGTGGAAATTGCAGACCACAGTTTAATTACAAATTATGTATTTGTTCATCTAGAAAAATTAAACTGGCTTGTTTGTACTTTTTGTGTGCAACTGTAAATATTGTAAATATTTTCCTTTTTCATGTATTACACCAATTTTTGCACCTGAATTCTGTGTGGCGTCTCATTGAGCACATCTTCAACATTCTCCGAGAGCTGAACTTAGACTTCTGATATTCCTATGATTACAACTTTTATTTTATTCATTCCTTATATCGGCATTTGGATAAAGAAATGCTACACAGACATCGCTCAGTGATGCACAGAAGGGATAGTTGGAGATTAAAAGTCTGATGTGTGATATTAGGCTAAAAACAGAAACTTTGTTATAAAAAATAAAGTTATAAAAACGTCATGTTGTCTCCACCTGTATGAGCTGCCCCCTACCCCACATAGAAGTCAATGAAATTAGCAATCAGCTTTATGCAGGTGTCAGACCAGGGTCCTCCCTGCAGCAGGAGGTAATTATAAAATGAGGAAAATGATCCAGACCCATCTCCTCCCCACTTAGTCTAAACGTAACCTTTGCTCATGATGAGCTTAGTGAGGTTGTCGCCCGACGTCTGAGTCATTTACCTGTGGCATGTATGAACCTTTCCCAGTGTCATTCAAATTAAAACTACTTAAGTGCGCATGTACACAGTAGGACAAAACTGTTGGTACCTCTCAATACATGAGAGAAAAACCCACAATAGTCAGAGTAATGACTTCAATCTGACAAAAGTAATAAATAAAAATGAACAAATGGAAATCAGACATTTCTTTTCAGGCTTTAACGGAATTATTACTAAAAATTAACTCATAGAACCGACCTGTAAAAAAATGATGTGACCAAAGGGACATATTAATTCAAGGTGTGTCCTTTAATAAGCATCGCAGCTGTCTTGAAATCAGTCAGTGGGCCTCTATTTAGGGCTACAGGTGTTCACTGTGCTTTTTGGTGACATGGTGTGTATTACACTCAACCTGGACCATAGTGTTGTGCAAAATAATGTCCTGCAGATAATGAAAAGATGATTAACTAGAATTGGAGTTATAGCAAATTATTTAACCTATTGGACTATGGACTATTCAGAAATGGCCCTGACCTAAATCCTATTGGAAGGAGCCGTCTGGAAAAGACACCCTTCAAACCTGAGACAACAGCAGAAGTTTCCTCATGAAGATTCGACCAAAATACCTGTTGAGAGGAGCAGAAGTCTCATTATGGAACTCAACCCCATGTCAGGAGCGGTGAAATTGATATAAACTTTAAAACCACCAGACATGTTCACAAGTTAACAAGTTTGTTCACTTGATCCTACTGATTGTATGCTAATGGCGTCTTATCTTTACTCTTTATTCTCTCCTTTAGCGTCTTGTTTAATGTTTACTGTTTTTACCTGCCTTGGTATAGTGGCTGGAAATTAGCTTTCATGCTAATTCTGGCATATTGATGCTTTAAGATGTCATGTTGATGAATGTGTATTGTCCTAATTTAAATAAATAAAATAATAATAAAAGAAAAAAATAACAGAAGGCGTTTTATTGCAGTTGTTACCTCAAAAGGCTATTAATTTTCGCCTAGGCCTGTTTCATAAGCTTATTTTTAAAAATAATTCCAATTTAGCATGTCGTGTAGATTTATTGTTTATTATTACTTTAGTCAGATGTCAAGTTATTTCTGTGATCATTGTTGGGTTTTTCTGTTACCAAACAAGGGAAACAACAATTTTCTCCATGTCTGTATCTACAAGAAGGAAGAAGAGCAACATGTATGAACAGAACGTTTATTTTATTTATGCAATATTGTGTTAGAGGGGCACGGTTATAGCAGGAATCATTCAGAAATGGCTTTGTTGAACATCTGCCTTAATATGTTCCAAATTTATATGTTTGTTTAGCATCACACAGCCGACTTTGTAGCTGTGCTTATAAGCTTCTGAGTTTTTCTGTCTGTCGCCACAGTCTCAACAAAGTTTGAATATATTTTGCTGCTTGTAACATTAACACCTGCAGAGGTGGTGTATATACGGGGAACAGAACAAAGGATGGGCTAATGAGCTGAATATGGAGCAGGTGTGAGTGGAACTAACTAGAAGGAAGCCAATGGGAAAGGAAACAAGCACAAGGGGGCAGCAGAGAGTAGTTAAAGACTGCTTGAATATAATGGAGAATAGCTAACCAAAGATCAACAAAACAGAATAGCTAATAACTGAAAACTAAAAACTCAGAGTCCCAAAATGGGAAGAACCTTAACATGCAGAAGATGGTTTAAATTGATAGAAAGATAGAGCCAAATACAGGACCATTCTGGAAGAAAACCTGTTGGCAAAACACCTGAGACTGGAAAGGAGATTTGTCTTCTAACAAGACCACGATCAAAAATATAGAGCAAAATCTAAAATGGTGCGTTTCACAAATAAACATATCCAGGTGTTAAAATGGCCTAGTCAAAGTTCAGACCTGAATCCAACAGAAAATCTGTGGAACAACTTAAAACTGCTGTTCACAAACACTCTCCATCAAACCTCACTGAGCTCCAGCTGTTTTGCAGGAAGGATGCGCAAAAAATATCAGTTTCTCGATGTGCAAAACAGAGACAAACCCCAAACGACTTGCAGCTGTAATTGCAGCAAAAAGGGGGCGCTAGAAAGTATTAACTCAAGGGGGCTGAATCATTTTGCACACCCAATTTTTCACTTTCTAATTGTTAAAAAAGTTGAAAATATCCAAAAATTTCTTTCAACTTCATGATTGTGTCCCACTTGATGTTGATTCTTCACAATAAATCACAATCATATATATTTATGTTTAGAGCAGGAAATGTGGCAAAAGATTGAAAAGTTCAAAGGGGGGCATTTTTGCAAGGCACTTTAAATTCCTGGATATAAGTAGGAGAATAAGCTCAGCAGTGAAAGTAAAGCAGAGATGTCCGTGAAACTAGAATTAGGGTTATTTATCAGTGCAGAGTTATCTGCACGGTCCAAAAGGTAATAAGGTTTCCAACAAATTATAATCTAATAAAGATGCATGAAACATAAATTAAATGAAACCCAAGATTAATTGGGTTTAAATAAAATTGCTTTCAAGAGTAATTTAAAGTGGAGGATTGTGTATTTCTGTACATTCTCAGTCATCCAGGAGGTCTGATTTTAAAGTGCACCTGCACATCAGACCTCCCACATGACTCTTTTTAGCCTCGCCACCGCAGCGCTATAAGGGGCTTTTAAAATTAAAGCTAGTTAAAGCAGATATCAAGAAGCCAAAGGGAAAGCACTGTAGTAATTGGCTAGAGAGCAGAGCCTTTTTAGCCTCTGCTGCTGAAGTGATTATGACACCAGTTGCTCATTTGTAACACCAGCCTTCAGCTGTGAGCTGCTGATGGACACCAAATGTTGTCTAATAAAGTCTTTATTTTAGCAATCATATGAATCCATCTTTTGTTTAATCCTTCCTATATTAGGCATGTTTTAAACTCCAATTCAATACTTCAAACACTGCATGTTTAATTTTCCATGTTTCACTCTAGAGCTCCACAGTATATGAAGTCACATGCTTCATTTCAATATGAAAAGGACGTATTTGATGCAATATTGGGTAGGTTGATATATTTCGAATGTCCTGTATTCAAAATGCTTACAGATAATGTATTTAGCCAGTTGGATGGGCTCATTCTGTTAGGTTTCTGTTTCTGTTATGTTTTTCTTTTGCTCCTTGATTTCTAGTGTTTAGTTTTCTGTTCACCATGTTTCTTTATCCTAGTTATTTGATTATTATTTTGTTGATGTTTTCTTATTAGTTCCTGTCTTCCAGGTTTTCCATTTGTTGTCCTCTGCTGCCCTCTTGTGTCCTCTTTCTCTTGCTCTGTTCTCTGTTCAGCCCTCACCTGTTTTCAATTCCCTCATAAGCCCTCTCCTTGTCTCTGTCCCCTTTAAAAGCCCTTCCTCTTCAGTAGTGTTAATTTCGTTAATGAAAACTAAACGAAAATATTTTCGTCAACGCACATTTTTCACCGAACGAAAACTAGACGAGACGAGACGAAAATCCCCACTAATAAACAATAACTGGGAGTAAATCAGAAATAATTTTCGTGGACTAATAAAGACGAGACGAAAATGCAGTTCGGTAAATAAAGACTGGACTAAAATCTATGGACATTTAGTTCACGAACAAAGACGAGACGAAAAATATATATTATTATTTTATGTTTTTTTCAAATCCTGTCTCGTCTCCTCCTCCGCCTCCTCCTCGTCAGCTCCCACACACCCACTTTCAAACCTTGAGCGGGCGGCACAGAGTAGCCTACTCTGGGGCTCTGGAGAAAGAGGAGACGTGATATATGGACACATTTTCGCTTCATTGAAGCGGAGAACAAAACCAAATGCTTGATTTTAGTGGAAGGGAAGGAATGTGGCCACATGGTAGCTGGAAAAAACACAACAAACCTGAAGAGACACGTCGCAGTTCACCACAAAGACATTACGGTAAGTTAACAGAAAGATTGGTGGTGGTTGTTTATAATGTAACATTAAATCAACGGCTATAATGTCCCAATGATAAACTAACTGATGTTGGCTAACTTTCATAGCATTTAGTATCCAGGCTGGCTACGTTACGTTAGCTTCTTAGCACGTAGCGACCGTAGCCACTTGTTGATAGAACTGTATGTGAAGTTAAATTTATGCTAACTTAGATATGTTATACTTGCCGGGCAGATATAGTTTCAGTTAAATTGCAAGTTTGATTAAAGCAGACAGACGTTTTAGGTAATCTAGGAGCTGCAAGTGAACTATAGTTAACACAGAACAACTCGGCAGCTACACATGTATGCTAAATGCTAAAAAGAACTGAAACTATTTATCAGGATAAGACAAAATAAAAATAATATGCCACACATAATTCAGAACAACTTTGACCTAGATTTTCATATACAAAATAGTCATTGCTAGGGGAACCTCTGCAGGGATTGGGATGCAAACATCAATATTAATCAATATTAATACAACCAAAATGCATGCACACATAAAAATGTCTGCAATTTATTCCTGCATAAAATGATAGTTAGGTTGTTTGTATGAGTTTGAAATGGATTGTCAAATGTAGTTTTTACAGAGACTTAGTTTTTGTTAAGGAAAAAAAGAGACCTATATGCTACTTATACACTTGGAATTCCTGTTATGCTGTTTATCTATCCTGACATTGTATTAATTTCTGTTCCAGATTGAGGATACACCACCAACAACAACAACCTACCACCCACCCAGAAACAATGACAGGCCAGCTAAAGCTGGAAGGAAAGCACTTTTGTTGTATCAGTTGGAGTTTTTTATTTTTTATTATTCTATGTGAACTAGCTTTAAACAGCCAGCACTTGTGTAAAGTACATAAGACACTTTATTTTATTTATTTGTTTCCTTTGCCAGGTGTGTTTTATTTGTTTTAATGCAAGCATTTGTGTTTGTGTCTTTGAACCTTAACAATGTTCAAAATAAATATGCAAATATTGTCAGAACATCTTCCATGTCTGCATGTGTTCCTTAAAATTGTGTTTTTTATCAAAAAGATGAGAGAAAATGTTGAAATAATTTTAGGAAATCTTAAACGTTATCTGCTGACAAAAAAGTAAACGGTTAAAATTATGTCCTGACTAAAACTAGACTAAAATGTTGACTAAAACTAAACTAATAAAATTATGTTTTCTTGGACTAAAATAAAGACTAAAATGCTCTGACTTATAGTCGACTAAAACTAGACTAAATAAAAATGCGATGATGTCGACTAAATGTGATAAAAACTAACAAACGATGCTGAAACTGGACTAAGACTAAAACTAAATTTAAAAATGGCTGCTAAAATTAACACTACTATTCAGTTCCTGTTTGCTGGATCCTCGTCTAATCTCTTGGCATCGTCTGTCTGCCTTCCTCGTCTCTCCCTGGTTCCTAGATTTTGGTTTTCCCCTGATGTCACCTTGGTTCTGGTTCGTTAGTTATTTTGTTGGATTTTTTGATTCCTGCCTCAGTGCCTGAGAACCTTATTAAACCACTTAAATTCACCTCTGCCAACTCGTCTCTGCATTTGGGTCCTCCTCAGCAAACCCCATTTCATGACACATTCCATCCATCCATCATCTTCTGCTTATCCGGGGTTGGGTTGGTATATCTATGAAAAAGAAAAAACTGTTTTCTCACCCCTCGTGGGGTGGTATGTGTCATCCTCAAGCTCGGGTCCTCTACCAGAGGCCTGGGAGTTACAGGGTTCTGCGCAGTATCTTAGCTGTTCCTAGGACTGCGCTCTTCTGGACAGAGACCTCTGATGTTTTACCTGGAATCTGCTGTAGCCACTCTCCCAGTTTGGGGGTCACAGCCCCCAGTGCTCCAATTACCACTGGCACCACTGCTGCTCTTACTTTCCACATCTTTTCTAGCTCCTCTTTCAGCCCTTGGTATTTCTCAAGCTTCTCGTGTTCTTTCTTCTTGATGTTGCTGTCGCTTGGGATTGCCACATCTATCACTACTGCCTTCTTCTGCTGTTTGTCCATCAACACGATGTCTGGTTGGTTAGCCATCACCTGTTTGTCAGTCTGGATCTTGAAGTCCCATAGGATCTTAGCTCGGTCATTCTCAACTACCTTAGGAGGCGTCTTCCACTTTGACCTTGCGACTTCCAGCCCATACTCATGGCAGATGTTCCTGTACACTATGACAGCTACATGGTTGTGGCGTTCCATGTATGCACTTCCTGCCTGCATTTTACACCCTGCTGTTATGTGCTGTATACTATTTACATCTTCTAGAAGACTTTCAGAGGGTACTCTGTCACTTAGCCTTGGCAGTCTTGGTCATCATACTAGGGGATCCAGTTTGGTTATGATCTGCAGTCGTAGGCCAGCCGCCCTTACGTTTAGTGGACTTTTTGTTGTTGGGGCTGGGGGCCCAATCTCTGTGTGCTGGGATGATGATATCTCCCTGCTGACCTGTTGTCCTGACTCCCCCTTGCCGCAGCATGTCAGTTGTACCTCATCAATTTCTAGCTGTGATAGGAGCTGCTGTTTGTGGATGTTAGAACCCTGAGATAGTAGTTGTTTCTTTGTCAGAGTCGATGATGGTCGGTGGAGCTGCCATAACTCCCATAGTCTCTGCATGTAACCTCTCTCGCAAGTTTTCTGCTATATATATATATATTAGGGCTGTCAGTTTTAAAGCGTTATTAACGCGTTAACTGCTTTAGACTACAACACCGACATTTGTTTTAGCGCACGTTAATCGTGCATCAAAACAAACGCACCGTTCGCTTTTGTTCTTTATTTTTCCGCATCGCTCGCTGTACTGTTTGTTTTACCCGCGGCGCTTTCCGTAGCTTCAGGAACGCTAAGTTTTGGGAGAGACCGCAGCATAACAGACCCGTGCTTTGAATGAGCAAAAATGGCCAGCAGACAAGGTATCCTGAATCATAAGTTTCATTTTCAAGTTATCCCAGAAGGCTGTCTTGACAAAACCTGAGTCCTATGTCTATGTTGTCCAGAAGAAACAAACGTCTCACTGGCTTAGTGCCAACAAGACAAATAAATAAATTAAGTCATGTGGACTGCGCTGCTGCTGCACTTCCTGTGCCGAAAAGCATTTTGAAAATGTTCTACATGTTAAATCCTGTGTTGTTGAAATGACTGCAAAGCCCAGTTATTGTAAATTCGTTTGATTTATTTCTTATTTTGTGAATAACTTCATTTTATTTGAATTAAGTCTGAATTTCTTAACGGAATGTGCACTTTATTTTAACAGTACATCTTTATTTTTGTCCTATGTTTGAGAAAAAACTTAAGTTTAAGGAGTACTTTGAAGTACTGTTTACTGTTCTGTAGTTTTGTATTTTTTTTACAATATTTGAATAATTATTGGCTGGAATTTAAACCAGGATATTTTTATTCTAGTTGTGCTTGAAAAATAATGTGCTTGAAAAATAATGATAATTAAAAAAAAACTTTTTGTATAAGCATGTTTTTTTACATTATTGCACATTTGCCCAAATAAAATAAAAAGATAAAATATGTGATTAATTTGCAATTAATCTTGAGTTAACTGTTGATATTATGCGATTAATTGCGATTAAAATTTTTAATAGTTTGACAGCACTAATATATATATATATATATATATATATATATATATATATATATATATGCTATTAACTCTGAACATGGGTGTGATAGTTTTTCAAGATATTGTACGTATACACCAGTAAGCTATTATTTAAGGTCCCCTTGGAACGTCTTCTAGAAGTAAACAAAAAATGGCTCCATTTCACTGCTTAACTGCAAAGGGAATCGTTTTTAAATGTAGACATTAAGTAAAGGATGTGATTTGTGTTTCAGGCCAATAAACTCAGAACCAAGACTCTGCACAACACACTCAACCCCGTCTGGAACGAGACGCTGACGTACTACGGCATCACCGACGAGGATATGGTCCGCAAAACTCTCAGGTACGCTCAGCAGTAAGACCAAAGTGTATGAAGAAAAGACAAGGAAAAATAATGTGGGAAAAAAGGGAAATAAAACAGCATGACTCAAAGAAACATTATAGACAGGAGCTAAGTGATATTAGGAAAAGTTACAGAACATATAAATGTAGTGGTGCTAATGTGAATTATAAGGAAAGAAGACAAGAATTAGAGATGAGAAATGAGCAGAAATGGAGGTAAGGAAGGATGAAAACTAAAGTAAATTATAGGAATTAAATTAACAAGGAAGATGTTAGAACAAAGAAGAAAGACTGAAAGGAAAGAATCAAATTAGACCCTGACAGAAGGAAGTGAGGCAAAATGGGCCAATTAAAGAAAATCACAGGAACTCGGGAGTAATGGAAATGGAAAGGCACATAATAAAAAAAAGGATAAATGCAGAAAGTCTAAGAAGAAATCAAAAAGAACAAAGGACATTAGCATTTTTAAAAAGTGACCTAAAGAAAACAGATTCCTGGAATAACATGCTCCTTTCTTTTTTAAATGTTCTCTTTTTTTGTGGTTTTATTTTTGTGTTAAACAGTTTTTCTTCTTGCTTTCAAGGATGAAAAAACATATTTTAAGGCATTCAACTCTTCGTCCATAATTGGACAACCTTCCTGTTTATCCACCATGTGTTAAAACTACTAAACAGAACAAGCAGAATACATTTGGTCTCCTGCAAAGGTAGGAGGATAAAACACTTTTTATTCTACTTCCAGTCAGTAAACTATACATACGGAAAGACATGTTGCCAAAAACTTTAAACTCCCTCTGAAAATGATGACACATTCATGTAATTCAAGTGTTACTTCACCTCCACCGGCTTCCTTCTTTATACCAACAGTGTATAATAAAGTGGTGGAGGTAGGTTATGCAACCATATGCACACTCTTTGTTTTAGATGGACTGAGTACAGAGGAGGAGTGTTGGTGCTGGTTTAAGTGTTAGCTCAGCGAACTATCAGAACATTGCCAGTGATTCCCTTCATGCATAAATGCCGCTTTATTAACTATTCAACACTTAACACTCATTAAGTTCATTTATCCTTACTTTGAGCAGGTTAATAAGATTATTTGCCAATGGAATGAGTATTTTTACTCTTAAAATAAGATAATTAGTTAATATGCATCTGAAATAAAACAATGCAGTTGTGTTTTCTTACTGGAAAGAAAGTAAATTCTCTTGTTCTATTAGCAAAATCCAGTAAATTGCCTTATTCTATTAGCAAAATGTCTATTTTAGTATGGGGCGACGTTTATAAAGTTAAGCAGTAAAACATTAGAAGCAATATTCATGGTTATTTAGTGTGTTTTAAGAGAAATTATTTTTTTCCCAAGTAATTTTTTCGCTGTGTCATTAATTCATTTATAAAAATCTTACTTTATTAAATAAATGTCTAGTTTGGAACAAAATATGTAGTTTGTTAAATAAATATTTAGTTTTTTAAATAAATATTTAGTTTATTAAATAAATATTTAGTTTATTAAATATATATTTAGTTTATTAAATATATATTTAGCTCCAAACTTAATATTTAGTTTGCAAATATGTAGTTTGTTAAATAAATATTTAGTTTTTTAAATAAATATTTAGTTTATTAAATAAATATTTAGTTTATTAAATATATATTTAGCTCCAAACTTAATATTTAGTTTGCAAATATGTAGTTTGTTAAATAAATATTTAGTTTTTTTAAATAAATATTTAGTTTATTAAATAAATATTTAGTTTATTAAATATATATTTAGTTTCAAACTTAATATTTAGTTTGCAAATATGTAGTTTGTTAAATAAATATTTAGTTTTTTTAAATAAATATTTAGTTTATTAAATAAATATTTAGTTTATTAAATATATATTTAGCTCCAAACTTAATATTTAGTTTGCAAATATGTAGTTTGTTAAATAAATATTTAGTTTTTTTAAATAAATATTTAGTTTATTAAATAAATATTTAGTTTATTAAATATATATTTAGCTCCAAACTTAATATTTAGTTTGCAAATATGTAGTTTGTTAATAAATATTTAGTTTTTTAAATAAATATTTAGTTTATTAAATAAATATTTAGTTTATTAAATATATATTTAGCTCCAAACTTAATATTTAGTTTGCAAATATGTAGTTTGTTAAATAAATATTTAGTTTTTTTAAATAAATATTTAGTTTATTAAATAAATATTTAGTTTATTAAATATATATTTAGCTCCAAACTTAATATTTAGTTTGCAAATATGTAGTTTGTTAAATAAATATTTTGTTTTTTAAAATAAATATTTAGTTTATTAAATAAATATTTAGTTTATTAAATGTATATTTAGCTCCAAAGTTAATATTTAGTTTGCAAATATGTAGTTTGTTAATAAATATTTAGTTTTTTAAATAAATATGTAGTTTGTTAATAAATATTTAGTTTTTAAATAAATATTTAGCTCCAAACTTAATATTTAGTTTGCAAATATGTAGTTTGTTAATAAATATTTAGTTTCTTAAATAAATATTTAGTTTATTAAATATATATTTAGCTCCAAAATTAACATCTAGTTTGCAAATATGTAGTTTGTTAAATATTTAGTTTTTTAAATAAATATTTAGTTTATTAAATACATTTTTACTCCAAACTTAATATTTAGTTTGCAAATATGTAGTTTGTTAGATAAATATTTAGTTTTTTAAATAATTATTTAGTTTGTTAAATAAATACTTAGTTTATTAAATATATATTTAGCTCCAAACTTAATATTTAGTTTGCAAATATGTAGTTTGTTAAATAAATATTTAGTTTTTTTAATAAATATTTAGCTTTTAAATAAATATTTAGCTCCAAACTAAATACTTATATAACAAAGTAAGATTTTTATAATGAATGAATAAATGAATGAATGACAGAGAAAAAAAAAAGGAAAACCTTATTTTTCTCTTAAAACAGGCTAAATAACCATAAACATTGCTCCTAATTTTTGACCGCTTAACTTTACAAAAAGCACCCGATATTTTACATCCTCAATTCAAATGCAGTGAATTTAAGAAAAAAAAAGACTTATCTAGATTTAGATTTTTTCCAGTGTGTATTTTTTCTCACTAAAGCAGAAGATGTTTCTCCGTGTGTTTCGTCTGAGGCTACCTGATGTATTTCAGCATCTGGTATCGTTTTCTGACCCCAGTGATCGACTGCCGCTCTTATCAACACCCTGCAAAAACATTAGTGTATGTTACTTATTTTGTGTTGCAGACTATCAGGTTGGACTAAATTGTTGCCACGCTGAATTACAAAAGAGATCAGAAGCATCAGCATGCAGTGACATGATCTGATGAACCATTTCAGGGGACTGCACTCCCCGTTCCCAAATAACACAACTCATTTATTTCTGTAAATTGAAACATGATTTCAGCACGGCCCTTTCACGCTGCTATCAGTCCTATTATTGATATTGAATGTCTGATTGCACAACATCCTATGCAACCTGCAGTCCTGTTACATTATGCTGTTGAGCGCTCAGAGGCAGCATGTTTATTTTGTCTTCATATGGATGCTTATTATGCAGAGAAAAGCACTTGAAACAAACAGTATTCATCTACACCAGCCTGAGTGTGAGTCGTGTCATATCAGGGCAGAGAGCGCTCGCACAGGGACTGCTCTCTGCATTTATTGGAGACATGCTGTATCTCTTTTGAGAGCTCTGATTATTGGTTTCCATTATGACTTTCATCAAATGCTGAAGAGGCATATAGATCCCTAGTCTAAAATGTGAAACCAAAAGATCACTATTTTTTACAGATTCTTCTTTTACTTCTGTTGAATTCTTCCTGAATGTTGTAGCTTCATAGAAGCAACCAGACCTTCTGCTTGACTCCTTAGCCTCTTTCCCACTGAAAATAGTGTGTTAACCTGGTTTAAGCAGGTTTTTAGCCAGTGGGAAAGGGGCATTAAGGTAAACTTCATCAATAGTTATCTCACCTTTTTGGAGCTCTCCAAATCTTTCATAAGGTTTAGCTTCTTCTCCCTCCTTTTTATTTTAGTTTTATTAGCAAAAATTCACTAAGGATTCACTTAAAACATATAGGGAGTCGGCAAAGGTGTAACTTTGTAATAAAAGTTGGTGGGGGCTGCTCTAAGGGTGGGGGCTGATGGAGCTACAAGTACTCCACCCGAGCGCTTTCATTAGGTTTTTATATTTTCCAAAAATGACCTCAAACATATATTTATTGAATGTTTTCCATTCAATAAATATATGTTTGAGGTATATATATATATTTATGTATATATTAGGGGTGGAACGGTTCACAAAATCCACGGTTCGGTTCACGGTTTCGTGGTCATGGTTTTCGGTTCGGTATATGTTGATTGTTACACTGGAAAAGAAAATCGAAAATACATTTTTTTTTTTCTTAAAATAAGTGCATTTGTTCTTGGATTCAGTAGGTAAAAGGGAGATTTTGCCAAGGAACAAGACAATTTACACTTACAATAAGAAAACACAATTGCATTGTCTTATTTCAGGTGCATTTTATCTAATTTTCTTATTTTAAGAGCAAAAATACTCATTCCATTGGCAAACTATCTCATTTACCTACTCAAATTAAGCGTAAATACACTTAATTTAAGACATTTCTACTTATTTTTAGATCCTTTTTCCAGTGTACCCCGAAATCCCATAAAAAGTGCTGACGGAGTATGAGGGATTTCGGGGTTAGCATGACATGTTGGTCGTGTTGCTGTTAGCATAAACAAAACGTGTTGCACAATGCTTGCACACTGTTGCACTTTTATCCACAGCTTTCTTTCCGCCGTCATCGTAGGTCACTCTAAATGCAAAGTGGTCCCATACAGCAGACCTATAAAGTGCTGCTGGCGCGTCTTCCAACTCCTGTTCTTTCCCACTCGCCATACCCACACAATTCTCCACAACAACTGATTTTTTTCTGCCACACCCGGCTACGCTGCTTCGCTTCTTCTTCTTCTTGTTTACTACTGGTGGTTGGCTTTGGTCGCAGTACCGCCACCTTCTGCTCTGGAGTGTAATCGCTTCACCTATGAGAAAAAGGAGCAACGCATGAACCGAACGCAACCGAACTGAGACAGTCGAACCGAACGGTTCGGACGGTTTTCATAAACCGTTCCATCCCTAATATATATATATATATATATATATATATATATATATATATATATATATATATATATATATATATATATATATATATATATATAACATGAATGTAAAACAAAATAACGAATAACAGCCGATTCCAAAGCCAAAATCTATATATCATGCATCCCTAGAAGTACAATTTCATTTCCATCCAGAAAAATATGATCATGCGGCATTTTTAATATAGCATAGCGCTTCTTTTTATTGTAAAGTTTCTGGTGAACTTGAAAGACGTGAACGTGAAAGAATTCCACAAAAAAGACATCCATTTTATTACATTTGTTGTACATATAGTGTCCCTGGGTGTTTTGAAAGCCCTCTGAATAAAATATATTATCATTATTATTAACATTTTTACAAATGATATAAACTCCCCGAGTATAAAGATTGTTCTGATTCTTGCAGCACAGCTTCTTTCTCTATTTCCTGATTTTTATCTAACTCTAAATTGTGCAGCAAATGTCATGCTGCTGGGTGATGTGTTTATAGACAGAAAATAATTGGAATAAAGGAAAATTGTTCAGTGTTTGACTTGCTGATCGTCACCCAGGGTCAATTATAGTAAATCTTACAGATCACTACTTTTAAATTTCTCTTAGGATGATGTCTTACGATGAAGATGTTAGTTGTATTTGTGTCTCAAAAATTCATATTTGCAAACAGGCTCAGTGTCCCGCTGTGCGATTTAATTTAAGCTGCACCATGAAAGAGAAGAGCAAAGAAAGATCTGTTGAAAATGAGTTATTTGTTCGATCTTAAATGTTTTTTTACATAATTATGATGACTGCCATCCAAATTAAATGACTTCTCATCAAAAAGTCTCCTCTCCTTTATAAGCATCCCCAAGTCTTTCAGTCTGTGCACATCTTAATGCTTCCGAACATATAATTATCCCATCATTTCCTGCCATCCTGATTGGGTCTGACAAAGCCCTCCTTGGCTTCCTCAAAGAAGCACGACTATATTTCAGTTTGAAGGTTTTGTTTTCAACCAAATCCCCAAACTGCAGGATAACGATGTCCAGGTGGAAAAATAAAACAGTTCTAAGGTCTTTAAATTTGATCTAAGCTACAGAGCACACATTGGAGATTTACAGCACTCATGTTTTACTCCATCTTTGTCTCTCCAGGATCTCAGTGTGTGATGAGGACAAGTTTCGCCACAATGAGTTTATTGGGGAAACGCGGATTCCCCTCAAGAAGCTGAAGCCCAACCAAGTCAAAAACTTCAACAACTGCCTGGAAAAACAATTACCAGTAAGTCTATAAAGTAATAGCCATTTAAAATTTCCCCACCTTCCTTGACTGGTCCCTGACTGGTCCTGGACTGGTCATTGACCGGTCATTGGCTCGTCCTTGGCTGGCCCTTGGCTGGTCCTTGGCTGGTCGTTAGCTGATCCTTGGCTGGTCATTGGCTCGTCCTTGGCTGGCCCTTGGCTGGTCCTTGGCTGGTCGTTAGCTGATCCTTGGCTGGTCATTGGCTCGTCCTTGACTGGTCCTTGGCTGGCCCTTGACTGGTCCTTGTCTGGCCCTTGACTGGTCCTTGTCTGGTCCTTGACTGGTCCCTGACTGGTCCTGGACTGGTCATTGACTGGTCATTGGCTCGTCCTTGACTGGTCCTTGGCTGGCCCTTGACTGGTCCTTGGCTGGTCCTTAGCTGGTCCTTGTCTGGTCCTTGACTGGTCCCTGACTGGTCATTGGCTCTTCCTTTTCTGGTCCTTGATGGGTCTTTGGCTGGTCCCCTTCAATTCCTTTTTAAACGTCAATCTTTGTACTCAAATATTCTTTCTGTCATAATTTGTGGACATTAAGATCTAAAGAGAAGCGCCATCTCCTGGTCAGACCCTGTAATTCAGTGAAAGGGTGGAGTCAGGGTAAAAAAAATATGCACAAGGGGGTCACTCCAGTGGCTGGAAGTTGGAGAGGATTTTAATGGAAGTTGGAGGGAAGTGTGCGGCCATTCAGCTGGTGTTTGACTGGGAAGGACCATTTTGAATGGCTGCTACTGCAGATGTTCCTGGTGTAGTTTGTTTATGTTGTGACTAGTATGCCCAGCCTCCACTGAAAAAACTCCCCTGTCAGAAATAATTGTGTTGAGAAATACAATCTGTTTAATAGATAAATTGTTGTTAAATAATGCACATCTCAAAGTTAAAATAATCTTGGAGTGATTTCTTGAATTTAATGATGAGCTTACTGCTCTTTAAAGGGTTTTCTATGTTTATCACCAGAATGTGGTGGAGCAGTCATGCAGCACACAGACCTGCAGCAGCCTTTTGATGCTCTCATGTCAATATGGACCAAACAGTGATGCTTAATGAGGCATCTTGAAGCGTTTCGACTCATTGCAAAACTGTATTGATACTGGGCTGATACTGTCTCACAGAATAGTGACACCTGCTGGACATTTAAAGACACTACAGGTAGCTAATCGGACAGACTAAACTGAATTGATTTGATGACCTAGTACAGTGATAGAATTTAAGCTATTGTAGGTTATATTGTATTATTTCATATATATATTTAAATCAAAAATATCTTTGATATTTTTAGATGCAGCCAAGAAATAATGTAAAAATATATCATGAGGGGAAAATTTGAATGAGGATGCTTGTGGACTGAGATTTTAGATCATAATTTTAAAACATTAAGTACAGAAAAAACGGTAAATAAACTAAGAGCCAATTTGAAATTAACTTTAATTCAGATAAGTTGAGTGATAAGAGGGAAAAGATGACACAGTCAGAAAATTAAAATAAAAACGCAACTGCTGAAATGTTCCTATTCCTCTTAGGCTGCTCCAAAATTGTGGATAATTTTAATCATAAACCGCAAAAGAAGAAACATTTTTTTAGCAGACGCATCATGTTGACAGCTACGTTTTTAAACACAGTTTAGTGAGTCAGTCCGTTAGAAACAACTCCTGTATCGGTCACATGACTTTCTTAAAACACGCACCGATACAGTGTGTTGCTCTATGACAGGGTTCTGCAACCCAAACTGCTCAAAGAGCCATATTGGACCAAAAAAAACAAAAACAAATCTGTCTTGAGCTGCAAAATGTATAAGTCCTCTATAAGCCTCTGGGCTTCAAGTGTATTAGCCAACTATAAAAAAGGACTATGTGGGCTTAAATATATAATAATTGTTCATGATTAAATGTTTATCCTGGAGCAAATGTCACAAGGTAGCACGAGGTGAGGGAGAAGCGGTGAACGTTCTCACTGCTCGCTCCTTCACCGCCCTTCATCGCGAGGTTTAGGTTTTGTTGCATTGATGAAATGATAGAAACACGATAAAGGAATCTTTCTATGGTGGACGGGTTTCTGTTGGGAGGAGCTGATTCAGTCATAATCAGAGCCTTGGTTGAATGAAACAACCAGGACTGCCAGAGAGAATTGTCGAAGAGCTGAGCGAAAGTGGAAAAAGGACAAATTGCAAATATCTTTTCAATTACTGAGGGATCGTTGGCGTCATTACCAATCCACTGTGAAAGAGGCTAAAAGAAGATATTTTTATGATATTGTTCTTTTAAACTGTGCGAAGCCTCGTGTGTTGTTTAAAGTTATCAACTCTGCTCTGAATGCAGCACAGACTGGAATTGAGGCCTCCCCTGCTGTGTGTGAGAACTTTCTTCACTACTTTATTGATAAAATCACTTCTACCAGAGCACTTATTTCACCTCCTGCTTCTGATCCTTCGGTGTTTGTCCCCTGCTCTGCTGTGTTTGACATGTTTGAGCCTGTGACCCTGCCTTTTGTGCAGGAGATTGTGGGTCACTTGAAGCCTTCAGGGTCTCCAGATGATACTGTCCCACCCGATTTTTTTAAGGAGGTTTTTCCCACTATCAGGCCATTGTGTCTCACAGTTATTAATAGCAGTCTGTCCTCTGGAGTAGTCCCTTTAAATCTTAAACATGCAGTTGTGCAGCCTTTATTTAAAAAAACCTGGGCTGGATCCTACTGTTCTGTTGAATTTTAGGCCTATCTCTAAGTTGCCTTTCTTCTCAAAAAATTTAGAGAATATTGTTTATTCTCAGCTCATGGACTTTTTAAATGAACAAAATGTTCTTGAGATTTTCCAATCTGGTTTTAAAACATTGCACAGAATCAGCGCTTTTAAGAGTTTTTAATGACATCTTTTTAGCTACTGACTCTGGACACTGTGTTGTCCTTGTACTTTTAGATTTGACTGCAGCATTTGATACAGTGGACCATGAAATCCTGATTGCTCGTTTGGAGCAGTGGGTGGGCATCAGGGGCTTAGCACTGGAATGGTTCATGTCCTACCTGTCACATCAGACTTTCTGTATCAGCCTTGATGACTCTGTGTCCTCCACTGCTCCTCTCTCATGTGGGTTCCACAGGGCTCCGTGCTTGTCCCTCTTTTATTTTCTCTCTATCTACTCCCACTTGGCTCCATTCTCAGGAAACATGGCATTTCCTTTCACTGTTATGCTGATGACAGCCAGATGTATGTCCCCCTCAAAAAGGCTGATTCCTACTCTGTTGAACCACTGTTAAAGTGTTTACATGACCTTAAAGCTTGGATGTCTTTAAATTTTCTGAATTTTAATGAAGAAAAGAAAGAAGTCATGGTCTTTGGTGGCACATCTGTGACCCCCCCCCCTAGTTGATCTCGGTTCTCAATATTGTAAACGAATTGTAAGAAATCTCGGGGTAAAAGTGGACTCAGACCTTAAATTTGACAGCCAGATAAAAGCTGTAGTAAAATCTAGCTTTTTCCAGCTAAGGCAGCTGGCAAAGATCAAACCAGTCGTTCAGAGACGGCACTTTGAGACAGTAATCCACGCCTTTGTGACCACTCGGCTGGATTACTGTAATGCACTTTATGTGGGGATTACTGGGTCCTCAATTGCTCGTCTTCAACTGGTTCAAAATGCTGCTGCACGTCTTTTAACTGGCACACGCAAGTACGATCACATTTCACCTATTTTAGCTTCACTCCACTGGCTGCCCATCCATTTTAGGATTCATTTTAAAATTCTTTTATTTACTTTTAAAGCCTTGAATGGCCTTGCCCTAATTTACCTCTGAGCTGCTGCACCCTTACACTCCCAGCCGATCTCTCAGGTCAGCTGATCAGCTGCTCCTGACGGTGCCTAAAGGAAGGCTTAAGCTCAGAGGGGATCGAGCGTTTTCTGTTGCAGCTCCAAAACTCTGGAATGCATTTCCGCTGCACATTAGACAGGCCACCTCTCTGTCTCATTTTAAAATTCTTCTTAAAACCCACCTCTTTTCTTTGGCTTTTAACACCATGTAGAGTGTTGATTTTATGTACACATGTTGATTTTATGTATACACATGCATATTTTTATACTGTGCGGGCAGTGCTTTTATTTTATTTTATTTACTTATATTTATTTTAGTTATTTTATCTTTTTGTGCAGCACTTTGGAAACCTTGTGTTTATTTAAACCGTGCTATATAAATAAAGTGGATTTGATTGGATTGGATAAGGAACCAAGCAGGAACTGACATCCATCAGAGCAGAGCTCTCTAACCCTGAAATCCCACATCCTCCGTCACCATCGTTCATTGGTGATATTTTCATCAGAGCGCTACCTGTTGGATCTATGAACGGTTTTCTATGCTTGCAACGAAACTAGCAGCAGTAGTGGATTTCGGAGATGCAATCGATGTCAGGAACCGAGGACAGATGGACCCAGTTTTCAAGGAGACAGTCAGTAGGAAAGTTCAAAAAGGTTTATTAAATTAACAAAAACTAAAGCGGAGCTGTGGCTCGCGGACACTGCAGGTGGGGGGGCGGGGCACCGCCCAATCTCTGACACTCTGTAGTGGGAGAAACACAGGTAAGTGACCACGATCATCTGACAGAAGATGATCTGAGTTGGCCACTTACCTGGTTTAACAGTCTAGACCAAGAATGTCCCCAAGTGCTGCAGTCCCAGAGGTCCTGCTGGAAGCTGATCCTGGTCAGGGATCCAGAACAGACAGGAACAAGATCTAGATCAGGCAGGAACAGAAACAGGTGGCAGGATCCAGACTTCCAGGCATCCACAGGCTCCCAGGAGGGTTCAGAGTCTGACTGGGAGCAGAAGCATGACCAGGTGGTCACGCACAGGAGCAGACAGCATCAGGTGCAGACAGGCAGGCTCAGTGGAAGAGGCTAGCCGAAACAGGACGTGGAACCAGAACTTGAAGCAGGACTTTAAACTGGTCTCCTCCCTGGAGCCAGGCTTGCTGGATAAAAACTGAACCTCCCCACATATAGAGCCGAAAACCCAGAGGACTCCGTGGGGGAGGAACAGTGGACGATCAGGAGACGAGACAAACACTAAAACCTCTTTCCACTGGCCGCCAGGATCCAGGACATGAACCAAAACTAACAGACTAACTAGACCAGGCTAACAGAAAGACAAGTAATAATCTGGCACTGAATGCTCAGGCTGAACTGAATATAAACCAGAGGAAACAGGTGAGAGGAATAAATTATAATTGAGGCAGGGAGGGAAAACGACAGGTGAAAGGAATGACTAATTAAGGGGGTTGCAAACTTGCCAGATCATGACAATCTACTTCTTAAATCTATCTTTGCGCTCCTCTAATTTATCCAGAAGTTCTGCAATCACACTTTTTCTCTCACTCCCAACCTGGTGGTCAGCTGCATATTTAGCCTTCCCTAGAAAAAATTTCCAAATTACTCTTTTTATTTTTTTGACAACATCTCATTACAAAAAAAACATGCAGGCAATCCTTCCACATTGAAAGCAAATGATTCGCTCCATTCTTCCTTGAATCCTCTGTTCTCTTCAGGTATCTTCCTTTTTTTCCCTCTTTGATCCATGGTCTGAGACCCACCCGCTGCTCTGTTTTCCTGGCATCGCACCACGTTGAAACGTGTGTCGCAGGATATGACCCCTGATCTCAATGTCTATGATGCAAATTTTTTGTGAAAGAAATGTTTACATATATTGTTTACATTTATTCATTATACAGAGTTTTACAGCATTGGAAAACATAATGAATGTTTGTTTGACCTCCTGCACATCTAATTAAAACAATTTCAAAAAATCTGTTTTTATACATTTTTGAAAAAACGGGTTGCCGACCCTTGCTCTGTGCACTCCACGCATGCATCGACGCATCAGAGTTGCTGGACCAATCACAAGGACCAAAGGCTTCAAATAAAGTTTTCTCAGACCTTGCTGAAACCATTCCTTAGGGAATGAAAGCCATAAATCATAAAGTGGCCTGTGTTTGTTATATTTGTGATGAGCAATGTTGAAACTGCAAGTAAATGAGACTCTGTTGCTCAATGCACTTAGTATTGATGTTGAAGCTAAGTGTTTTTATTGTTTGCTCAGAATTGACTCTACTGACAAATAATGGGTTGGTCCACAATAGCACAGATGTTTTAGTAGAAGCGATGCTCGGCTCTGTTCATATCTCCAGAAACATTAAAGATGAATTGTTGAAAGAAAGACGAGTATTGAAAAAACAAACTGCTGAAAAAAATTTGTTGAGAAGACATGAACACTTGGCTGCACAGTGAGCAGTGGGTAGCACCTCTGCCTTGCAGCAAGAAGGTTCTTGAATGTTCTCCCTGAGCATGCGTGGGTTCTCTCCGGGTACTCCAACTTCCTCCCATGGTCCAAAAACATGACTGCTAGGTTAATTTGCTTCTCCAGGTGTAAGTGTGTGTCGTGAATGGTTGTTTGTCCTGCTTGTCTCTTTGTT
Organism: Cyprinodon diabolis; assembly: GCA_030533445.1. Classification (NCBI taxonomy): domain Eukaryota; kingdom Metazoa; phylum Chordata; class Actinopteri; order Cyprinodontiformes; family Cyprinodontidae; genus Cyprinodon; species Cyprinodon diabolis. Next base: position 3,137,652 of record CM060072.1, read on the forward strand.
GCCCTGGCGCCTCCGTAGACAGCTGGAGGTTGGCACCAGCACCCCTCACCGTCCCGCTTGGGATAATGAATGGATGGGTGGACATGAACATCATTGCAAACTATGCTAGAGCAGTCTACTTCATGCATGCCTTTCTGGGTTTTACCATATTTGCGTTGTTCTTTCACTTTCTTAAACAAAGAGATAAAGACGGGTAGGAAAGGGGTTAGAGGTATCAAAAAGAATCCAATTTAAATCATGTTTTGGATGTTTCTTCTGTGAATTTCCACAACTGTTACGTTAAATTACAGATTCTTGTGACTCAGGGTGGGTATTTTGTTATAAATAGAGAGATTCCACCACAGATATTGAGACAAATATTCACCTTAAAAGAGCCCAGGTCAGAGGAAGAAATGTTTTAAGGATGGTAGAGCTGGGAGTAATTGAAGTTAGTGCTTTGTTGGTCCTCAGAACTTGTGCTAAGCTACCATTAGCACTGGATTAGTATTGAAACAAAATGCCATAAAAAATAACAAATGTTTTTTTCTCTTCTTCTTAGTAAATGCACGGGAGAGCTAATGAATGCAAAGCATGTTGCATTAACCTAGTGATGTCACATTTAAAGTGTATCTTTCTACTTTATTTTAGACCAATAAAATTCACTGGCCATCTTTCCATGTACTCGTACTCGTCGTCTCCCGCTTTATCCGGAACCGGGTCGCGGGGGCAGCAGACTAAGCAGAGACCCCCAGACTTCCCTCTCAGCAGACACCTCCTCCAGCTCTGTTGGGGGAAGCCCTAGGCGCTCCCAGGCCAGCCGAGAGACAGAGTCTCTCCAGCGTGTCCTGGGTCGTCCCCTGGGCCTCCTCCCGGTGGGACGTGCCTGGAACACCTCCTGAGGGCATCCGAAGAAGATGTCCGAGCCACCTCAACTGACTCCTCTCGATGTGGAGGAGAACCGGCTCTACACAGAGCCTCTCCCGAATGACCGAGCTCCTCACCCTATCTCTAAGGGAGAGCCCAGCCACCCTGCGGAGAAAGCTCATTTCAGCCGCTTGTATCTGGGATCTCGTTCTTTCGGTCATGATCCAGATTTCATGACCATAGGTGAGGGTAGGAACGTAGACCGAGTGGTAAATTGAGAGCTTTGCCTTTTCGCTCAGCTCTCTCTTCACCATGACAGACCGGTGCAGCGTCCGCATTATTGCAGCAGCCGCACCGATCCGTCTATCGATCTCCCGCTCCATTCTTCCCTCACTCGTGAACAGGACCCCAAGATACTTGAACTCCTCCACTTGAGGCAGGGACTCTCCTCCAACCTGAAGGGGACAGGCCACCTTTTTCCGGTCGAGAACCATGGCCTCGGACTTAGAGGAGCTGATTCTCATCCCGGCAGCTTCACACTCGGCTGCGAACCGCCCCAGCGCACTCTGTAGGTCTTGGCAGGAGGGAGCCAGCAGAACTAGGTCATCCACAAAAAGCAGGGACAGGATCCGCTGGTCCCCGAACCAGACCCCCTCCGGTCCTCGGCTGTGCCTAGAAGTCCTGTCCATAAAAGTTATGAACAGGACCGGTGACAGAGGGCAGCCCTGTCGGAGTCCAACATGTACTGGGAACAGGTCTGACTTAATGCCGGCAGTGCGAACCAGACTCCTGCTCCGCTTGTACAGAGAAGGGATGGCCCCTAATAAAGGGCCCCCCGACTCCATACTCCTGGAGCACCCAACACATGGCAGCACGAGGGACACGGTCGAATGCCTTCTCCAAGTCCACAAAACACATGTGGACTGGTTGGGCAACCTCCCAAGAACCCTCAAGCACCCTGCAGAGGGTGTAGAGCTGGTCCACTGTTCCACGGCCAGGACGAAAACCACACTGCTCCTCCTGCAGCCGAGGTTCAACAATCCGCCGGACTCTCCTCTCCAGCACCCTGGCATAGGCCTTTCCGGGGAGGCCATGTATAAATTTCAAACATGGAAGCTCACTTTCTGGATTTATTCATTTTTGGGGGTTTCTTGTCTATTACAGGATGCTTTTAAAACAGACAATCATATCTTCAAGATTAAAGTCTAAACCTGACCAATGGAAGAGTTCACAGCCATCACATCACTGTTCAAAAATAAATTTTCCATTTACATCATTTAGATCTGAGGTCAGCATTGTCTTGTTTGTTTTTAATTAGTGTTGGCAAACAGGTTAATTAAATAAGCTTTGGGTCTGTTGCAGATGTTTTAATTTGAAATGCTTCAGATACAAAGATGATCCAGAATTACACAGCTTTGATGTCATTTAAATTATCAACTGTGTGGGCAGTTTCAGAAGAGTGTTCAGTCACAGTTCAATGACACTCCACTCTACTCACATGCTCTCACAACACATAATCCACTAGTGCACCCCACTTACCGGCTCCGTAAGTTACTTCGCCATGGTTTAAATGTTCTGGTGGAATATGGAGCACCTGCATTCCTCTTTTTCAAGTAACCTCCTTTCCGTTTGTGGAACACTTCAGTCCTGTTAGCTGGAATGAAGTATGTAAAAATATCAGGTTTTATGGGGTAAATCTGTTCACCACAAAACAAAAGAAACTAAAAGGTGGAATAACCTTTTATTTTCCAGCATGTAATCTGGTTGTATGCACACCTAGTGCTGTCAATCTGATATGATTTCAATCAAAACAAAATCAACAGACCAGATTCCAATGTCAAGGAGAAGGGGACAGAAAATATTCAGTTATTTGGGAAAAGTCTGGCAAAAATGCAGCTTCCTGTACCAATACTTCCCATATAACTGCATGAATAAGGTAGGCTCTAAAATGGAAAAATTATCTTAAAACTTTGGAAAAAGTTCTTCTGCACTGCAAAAAATGGAAATGTAATTAAGTAATTTTTACTTAAAATAAGTGCATTTTTTCTCCAATTGAGGACGAAAGTGAGACACTTTGCCAATGGAACAAGACAATTTACATTTAAAAGAAAAAACGATTGCTTTGTCTTATTTCAAGTTCATATTATCTAATGATCTTATTTTAAGAGTAAAGATACTAATTTCATTGGCAAATCATCGTATTTACCCACTTAAATTAAGGGTAAATACACTAAATGTAAGAAATTTTTACTTAATTCTAGATCATTTTTGCAGTGTAGCTACACTGCAAAAACCATATAGAAATAGGTAAAGAAAAAAACTTAAATTTAGTGTATTTACCCTTAATTTGAGTAGGTAAATAAGATGATTTGCCATTAGATTGACTATTTTTACCACTAAAATAAGATAATTAGATAATATGCACTTCAAATAATTATTCTTATTTTAAAATTCAATAAATTGTCTTGTTCCATTGGCAAAGCCTCTCACTAACCTCCTCAATTCAAGAAAAAATACCCTTCATTTAAGCAAAAACTACTTATTTAGATTTCCATTCTTTGCAGTGCAAAGCCTGAAATTTGAGATACAGTTCCACACAAACAAAATAACTTTTAAAAATGTGATTCTTTGGAAACAGCTTTACACACAGAAAATGGGTTATTTTCCTTTTTTTTTTTTTTTCGCTCTGTGTAGAGAGAAGATGAGAAGTGAATCAGTCTAGTTAATTTTTTTTCAGAATTCCCAAGAGGATAATGTTATCATCTTGGCAATGATGACTGGCCGAATGGTTCATTTCATTCACCTGCCTTGCTCCGCCCAGTTTCTCATCAAAGTTCATCTTATCCACCTACTCCTGCCTCTAGTTAAGCTGCTTGCACCCAGTCATCAGTGCCAGATTATTCACACTACAAAACAAACAAAAATGTCTTAAATGAAGTGTATTTACCCTTAATTTGAGTAGGTAAATGAGGTAGTTTGCCAATGGAATGAGTATTTTTACTCTTAACAAAAGATATTTATATAAAATGTACTTGAAATAAGACAATGCGATTGTGTTTTATTATTTTAAATGTAAATTGTCTTATTCTATTGACAAGATGTCTCATTTATCTCCTAAATTTAATCTCTGCAAGCCTTTGGTGAGAGTTCTCTAGCGTACCTGTTGTTGTTCTGATTGCCTGATCCTGACCAGTTCTGCCCTTGGACCTTTGAGCCTGCCTGTTTCTGTTTCGGATTTGTTTGCCTGATCTGTCTTCAGACTCCTGCTGGTTTCTGCCGATGGACTGAACCTGGATCTGTCTCCTTACTTGGACTTGTATTTCTCCTCGGTACGGCTTCAGATCTCTGATCTTCTGATCTAGACTCCTGTTAACCTCTTAGACACCAGCTTGGGCTCCATCTTCTAGAAACTCCTGCCTTCCTTTGTCTGCTTGGGTCTGCTCGTCACCCAGTTCAGCGGTCTTCAGGCTTCGGGTCCGCTCTATGGGTGGCGTTCGCCATGTGCTGTTGTTAGACATTACTACTAAAGAGGAAAGTGTTTTGATCGCTGTAGTTTGTAGTGTAGCTTAAGCAGGACGTACACTGTGCAATTTTTTTCAGTCGTTCCACTCAGCTACAGCTCACACTGTACGACGAAACCGCAGAGTTTTACGTAAAAGTATTCATAAGAGCTCAGAATCTGGGAGAGGCAGTACAGTACAAAGGGTGTAGCCAAGAGGTTGGATGCTAAGACTCTAAATTAAGAAAACTAAATGCTGAAATTCCCTCTAACAAGTGAGGGACAGATGGAGCTTGAGGTCGATAGACGGATCGATGCGGCGCTGGCAGTGATGCGGTCGCTGTATCAGACTCTCGTGGGAAGGAGGGAGCTGAGCCAGTAATTTTTTCTTAAAATAAGTACATTTATTCTTGGATTGAGGAGGTAAAAGAGACATTTTGCCAATGGAACAAGACAATTTACCCTTAAAACAAGAAAACACAATTGCATTGCCTTATTTCAAGTGCATTTTATCTAATTATCTTATTTTAAGAGTAAAAAAACTAATTACATTGGCAAAATACCTTATTTACCTTCTCAAATTAAGAGTAAATACACCTATTTTAATAATTTTTTACTTATTTCTAGATCATTTTTCCAGTGCACCCTCACCTATGGTCATGAGATCTGGGTAATGATCGAAAGGACAAGATCACAAATACAAACAAATGAAACGAGTTTCTTTGACAGGGTGGATGGGCGCACCCTTCGAGCTCAGGTACCCGGGAGGAGCTCAGATTAAAGTCATTGCTCCTCCACGTCGAAAGGAGCCAGCTGAGGTGGCTCGGGCATCTGTTCCTGATGCCTCCTGGTCGCCTTCCTCAGGAGTGTTCCAGGCATGCCCCATTGGGAGGAAGCCTCCTGGAAGGCCCAGGACACGCTGGAGGGACTCTGTCTCTGAGGAGGAGGTGTGTGTGGATTGGGAAGTCTGGGCAGCTCTGTTTAGACTGCTGCGTCCACGATCCGGCCCCGGATAAAGAGGAAGAGGATGGATGGATGGATGGATGGATGGATGGATGGATAAATGCTGAAGTTGAATTAATATGTTTGGGATTTAACTCACCAGGTTATTTCGACTTTAGCGTTGTTTTCTCTTTCACAAATTTTGTCTTTTTTTCCAGCTTAAAGGACAAATGTTCCACATGTTGAGCAGCTATGTAATGATTCAGCATGGTCTGACGTCCACATCATGATAAAATCCTGGCATTTTCTCAGGGGTTGTGTAGAGCTTCTGTGACAGCTGCAGAGTTTATTGCATATGGGGTTAAAGCTTTGTCTCCAGATGAAGTTCACGGGTGGAAACAATTTGTGTGTATTATTGGTATAACAAGTTGTTTTGCTGTAATGTTTTCTGAAATATTACTGCACAGTATTGATGAAGAAAATTGCAGTGATCGAAGCGTACGGACGAATAAGACAAGCCGTAATCATTGTTTACTTGCTGTTCCCTAAAAGAAAGGTGGAAAATGAATCATTATTCTGTAGCCATTTATTGAACGCTTTAGTCAAGCGCTGCCAAAGTTCACAAAAGAGACACAAAGGAAAATCAAAGCTCTGCAGTGGAAAAAATACCTTCAAGAAAAGAAGGTAAAACCACTTATTTTTGGCCCATGATGCTCCATGTAATAACTGGGTGCTGTCAAAGCTTCTGAATCACACATCATAGTTAAAGGTGCGACCGTGTACAAAAACCACGCTTTGGAACGTTGTCTGTGCACTTCAGTGCTGAAAAAGGTTACTTTTACTTCAGCCACCGTTAAAATTTATTCGATTTTATTGTGCTAGAAAATTATAAATATATGGAATGTTTAGAATTGCCTGGAAAAATTTTTGGATTTGGAAAATCTCCTTTAATCAACAGGAATCATTAGAAATTTGTATTTTGTATGTATTTTAGGCTGATTTGATGCTACAGGTAGCAAGGTGGACATAAGCTGATATATGTTTATATGTTTTACTTAAAATCCGGAGTGCTTTGAAAGTAAACATGCTTATCTAAATTGTTGAAAGAAAAAAAAATACAAATAGCATTATTGGGGTGGTTTACATTTTCTCTGTCCCAAAGCTGTGGGGTCAGAGTGATGTAATGATTTTTTTTTACTGAATAATTATGTAGTGTCAAAAGTAGGGATGCACGATATTGGGATTTTGGCCGATATCCGATATGCCGATATTTTAAAACTCATGTAGCCGATAATCGATATCGCTACCGATGTTAAAGCTGGACAAAAATAAGTAGTCATTGAAAATAGCAGTTTTGTTATCCATTTCTGACACTTTGAAAAATAATATACTCAAATGTTGATATCAAATAGATTTTTAAAAACGCGGTATCGATCTATTTTACTGTTTAAAATCTCGTGAAATTTCATTGTTTTGTTACAAGCTCTCGTGATATTTAGCAGTGAGATTTTGTGAGATTTTGTTAGTAAAATAGATCGATACCGCGTCAATATATCAACATATTAAAATATGGCAACATTTGGTGAATTTTCGGGGGATTTCGTAGCATAACGATGACATATAGCAATATTTCATTAGCAAAAGAGATTGATATGGTGTTTTTAAATGGCAATATATCAGCATTTGAAGATATTGGGATATTTTAATGTATCAATATTTTTCCCTCGTCTTTAGAAGTTTTTAAGTCTGTAAAAAAGAAGTTTTTGAGGAAGAAGAAGAAGTATTTTTTTTTTTTTTTTTAGACTTTAGAAACTCAGAAGCTGATCAAATATCGGGTTAAATATCGGTGGGGTGGCAGATATCCGATATTCAGTTTTAAGGCCGATACAGGCCGATAGGGGGCCGATTATATCGTGCATCCCTAGTCAAAAGTTTACGCTTATTAAAGTACAACAGGTTTTAAAACCTGCTCTGTCACTGGGAATCCCCTTCAACAGCAGCCTCTGGCCCGGTCCCCTCTTGGCGTTTTTCCGCCAAGCTACTATACGTACGTAATCCAAACTGCTGGCACCAGAATAATAAAATTAAACATATTTTGCTGGCAGGTTTCAACATTTTAAGTTTATTGAGGCGTTAATAAACTGTTTCAGAGGAGTGATCATAGCGCTCTGCATCAGCAGTGCTGTGTCTGACTCCCTGCCAGCTCCCAGATCTATGGAAGCAAATCGTTAACATATTTAAAATGAAAAAGCATTTCCAGAAATGCTTTTTCATTTTCAAATTTTACATTTCAAATTGAATGTTGGTATGTATTTGCTGGGGTACATTTTGAAAAATAAATCTCAAATGTCTTCTTCTTTTTCATTTTAATTAAGTAAAAGGATGAGCGGTGTTAAAGAAGAAAATGAAAATGCAAATATGATGATTGATTACTAAATTCATTTGTGAGCCAAACAATGCAGCCACGTTCTTAAAATGAAAAAGCATTTATGAAAATGCTTTTTCATTTTAAATATGGTAACGATTCGCTTCCATACAGATCAGCTTCTCTGATTGGTTGATGTGGCTCGTCCAGCAGCTAAAGTTCAATTTTTCCTACTTGATGCTCAGCTGCTCAAACGCGCTGCTCCTGCTTCTCAAAGCACGCGGCGGGACCTTTTGCTGCACCTTGATGCACTTCAACCATTGACTTTGCATGTAAACCAGGTGCTTCTGCTGTGTGCAGTCTGGGTGTAGCATCAGACAGACTTTATTGGCATTTTCTACACACAGGGTGTATATAAAACGAAATCAGCGCTTTTCTTTTTTTAAAACCCATTTTATTCTACATTCATCAGTCTAATGGCGGTGGGGAAGAAGCTGTTGCAGAACCTGCTGGTCCTGCATTGAATGCTGTGAAGCCTCTTCCCAGAGGGCAGCAGGGAGAACAGTCCATGGTGGGGGGGTGAGGGGTCATTGATGAAGTCATGGGCTCGGGACACGCAGCACTGGGATGAAATGTCTTTAATGGAGGGAAGAGGAGCTCCCATGATCCTCTCTGCTGTTCTCACCTTCTTCCAGTCTGAGGCGCTGCAGCCTCCACACCACACAGTGAGACAGCTGGTCAGAACGCTCTCTATGGTGCTTCTGGAGAAGGTGGGGAGGATGGGTGGGGGCAGGTGGGCTCTCCTCATCCTCCTCAGAGAGATTTAGTAAATTTAGCATTTTTAGGAGGTGAAATCTAGATTCCAGTCTGGAGACTTGAAGTCTAGAGTAAAGTTTTATCTTTTTTTGGGTTCCATGTCGTCTCCCGTGTCTGCTACACTGTGTCTTCTGACGTTTACCTTCCAAGCAGGTATTTACACGACATTTTAGAGCATTTCATGCCTCTTTTTACCAGCAACCTTTAAGGAGATGCTGTCTTCATTTCCTTCCCTTCTGGGAGGAGTTTGCCAACTTATAGTTTGGGATTTATTTGTTGGGAGGACAAAGAGTCTCTTGATTTTTGGTGCTCCATTCATTGGCCACCCTCCAGAATGCCATATTAACATAACACAAGTGAAAAATATCAACATATATTTAATAAGTCTGTCTGAGTTTTATTTTAGAAATCAATTTAAAAAAAAAAGGGTTTGTAATTTTAAAGAAATTTCAAACCGACAACAAGCATAAAAAAGCCCAAAGAGTCTATTTCATTGTTCCTGGACTGCAGAAGGCCAGTATTTACCTGCACATTTCCATGGCAGATGCATGTTATGCTAGTCATGCAAGAAGGCATCTGTCTTGGTCTGGTTGAAATGAAGCTTTCTCTCAACAAATCATCAAGGTGGCAGCCTGCTGCTCCTAAAGCTGTTTGTATTTTTCAGTATTAATGAAGCTTTGAAATCTGGGCAGCCGTTTGCCATCATTCACTCCCAAATCAAACAAAAAACTTTAAAAATACACTAAAAAATGTTTTTATTCACTGGATTATTAACAGACAGATTTCGTTTTCTCCTCAGTAAGCCTACAATGGATTCATGCTCAAAACATTTTGGATTTATTTCTTGTTTTTATCTTTGCAAGACTGCAAACAGTTTAAACTAACTATAGTTTCCAGAAATGTTCATATATAATGAAAAGACTATAAGTACATAATTGTCATGATCTGCTCTGATAGCTGGCTTTAATTAGTCTCTTCACTCACCTGCCTAGTTCTGCCCAGTTCCCAATCATCTCTGATTTCATCCACCTGCAGGTTCTGCTATATTTTCTGTCCAGCCCAGCTATCGACGCCAGATTATTGTTTTGTGTTTGGTTTCCTCCACGCAGAGAATGAACTGAACTGTTAAACCAGAATCAGTGATATCACAACCAAGCAATTTTCACCCTAGCATCAAGTTTTGGGGCCAATATAAACATTTCTCTGGATCTATAAAATATATGATCAACTGTTAACTTAAATAGCCTGAGATTGTTGAGCATTCTGTTTCTCAAGATAAACAATAAGATACTTCTCCAATATCTACAATTTGCACTACAAAATACCGCAGTGATACTGTTAATCTCAAGGTACAGCAGGTGAAGTAAGTACTGAACACGCCACCATTTTTCTCTGTTCTATAGCCATGACATTTAACCCAGATGTCGGTAACAATCCATGTAATCCATACATACTAACAAATTAAACCATAAAGTGAAATGACACAGGGGAAAAGTATTAAACAAAATTACTGAAATGTATTTAATACTTTGTACAATAGCCTTTATTTGCAATGGCAGCTTCAAGACACCTCCTGTATGGAGAAATTGTTTGCATCCATACTCAGGTGCGATTTTGGCCCATTCTTCCACACAAACAGTCTTTAGATCTTGAAAGTTCTTGGGCCTCTTCTATGATCTCTGATCTTTAATTCTTACAGTAGCAGCCATTCAAAATGGTCCTTCCCAGTCAAACTGCAGCCGAATGGCAGCCCACTTCCCTCCAACTTCCAGTGAAATCCCCTCCAACTTCCAACCATTGGAGTCACCCCGCTCTTGCATGTTTTTTTTACTCTGACTCCACCCTTTCACTGAATTACAGGGTCTGACCAGGAGATGGCGCTTCTCTTTAGATCTTAATGTCCACAATACATTACAGAAAGAATATTTAAGTACTTGGTTGGCAGAACTTTTAGTGTGTCAGTGGGAAAATGCTGTGTCTGATTCTGCAGAGGTTTTGTGGGGTGTGCCGCAGGGATCGGTCTTGGGACCTATTTTGTTCCTGCTGTACTTACTTCCTCTGAGCAGGGTCATCCAGAAGTTCAGTGATGTGTCCTATCATCTGTATGCGGATGATCTGCAACTGTACTGCTCCTTCAGAACACTGAGCTACATAAACTTTGCGCAGTCACTACTTGTTTGGTCGAAGTGACAGAATGGCTCACTAAGAACAGCCTGCAACTAAACTCCAACAAGACTGAGACTTTGATTGTTGCTCCTGACAGTGCTATGCCCGGAATTCAGCAGCACCTTGGAAACTTGAGCTGCACTGTTAAAAGCAACGTGCGCAACCTGGGTGTCTTCATGGATGGAGCGATGTCAATGGAGCTGCTTTCTCCAAATTTGGAATGTTTCTAAACTCCGTAAGATGGTGACTTAAAATGTGCTTGAGAGGATTATTCATGCTTTTGTCTCATCGAGATTAGATTATTTTAATAGTTTGTTCACCTGTCTTAACAAGAGGGAGTTTGCGCGTCTGCAGGTTGTGCAAAATTCTGCAGCACTCCTGCTCACTCGCAGGAGGGAACACATTACAGCCATTCTCAAAAGTTTGCACTGGCTGCCTGTATTTTACAGGATGCACTACAAAATCCTGGTACTGACTTTTAGAGCTCTTCACGGACAGGCACCAGACTACATTAAGAAACTCATCCAGCCTTATGTTTCCATTAGGAACCTTCGGTCGTCCAATTTGAACTTGCTGACGGTTCCTCTGACCCATTTTAAGACCCGAGGAGACAGATCTTTTAAAGCTGTGGCGCCTCGCCTCTGGAATGAGCTACCTTTTACCATTCGTTCTCTTGTTTGTATAGACACTTTTAAGAAACAACTAAAGACCCACTTTTTTAAACTTGTTTTTTAGTCTAATACTGTGTTTACTGTTTTTGTATGTTGTTTTAATTTATAGAAACTTTTTATAAATTTGTGCAGCACTTTGTGACCCTGGTCTGTGAAAAGTGCTATAGAAATAAAGTTTACTTACTTACTTACTTACAAAGATTGATGTTTAAAAAAGAATTGGCGGGAACAAGCCAAGAACCCATCAAGGAAAGTGGGGAATTTTGAATGGCTACTAATGTAGACTTTCTATTAGATTCAAGTCAGGTGATTGGTTGGGACATTCTGGCAGCTTTATTTTCATTCTCTGAAATCAACTGAAAGTTTCATTAACTCTGTGTTTGCGGTCATTGTCTTGCTGAAAGTTCCATCCATGTTTTATCGTCATCCTCCCGGTAGATAGCAGCAGATTTTTATCAACAATGTCTCTGTACATTTCTCTATTTATCCTTTCTTGTTCGATTATTTGCAGTTTGCCGTTACCATATGCTGAAAAACACACCATGAAGTTCCCACCTCCAAACTTTACCGTTGGTATGGTGTTTTTGGAGTGATGTGCAGTGCCTTTTGACTGCCAAACATGATGTGTATTATGGCATCCAAAAAGTTCAATTTTCATCTGACCATACTATGTTCTAGCCTCGTGAGACCATCCTGATCTCGCGAGCTTTCAAGGTTTCACTCGCAGATCAGTCTGGCTACTTTCCGTTAAAGAAAATTTGGAGCCGTTCACCAAACGAACGTCCAATCAGCGTTGGCTTTGAGGCGGGTTGAGGTGTGACGCAACGAGAAGCGCGACAGTTCAGTCTAAAGAACATGGCGGCTTCAGCAGATGAAACTAGCGTTAGCGTGGCTATCGAGCAAGTTTTATCGGAATTACAGAGTATTTCTTCACTGAAAGAAGAGCAAAACACTGCTCTGGAGGCTTTTCTCAGAGGAAAAGATGTTTTTGCTCTTCTCCCGACTGGTTTCGGCAAGAGTAGCCTGGCTTGTGGTTGTGTTTTCGTCGTCGCTCTGTTAGTACGTCATATGCTTCGTTGATCTGATTGGTTTATTTGGCCCGTCTATCACCAACATAGGCCAATCAGCTAACCAGTATTTTAGCCCCTTCCCAAAATTACTTCAACGGAAGGTTTCCAGATGGATATGCGGAGCAAATCCATCTGGCGGAGTCAGGTTAACTATGTTCTGCCATTCAGCTAAAATTCGGCTGGCTTTGAACTCTGAAAGGCCATTTTGAATGGCTGCTACTGAAGTACATTTTAGTAACAAGACTAATCAATTGATCAATTGAGTGGTTTAGTTCCAATGTGAACACTTTCTAATTAAGACAATATAAGTTTTCTTTTTTTATGAACCTAAAATGATTTTGAAAGTCATTTAAATGTAGGTTTTCACAGGTTTAACTTACTCCTAAACTCATTCCCAGTCATATTACAGGCTGGTATTTTGTTTTCAGTCCAGTTGCCTTTCTTTTTCTGTCTCTTCTAAAGCAAGAGAGCCTTTTGAGCCTTTTTGATACATTTTGCTGCTAAAATGCTCACAGGCAAAGCAAAGCTGTGACTTTCAGGGGTTACAGAAACAGTAAAAGCTTGAGGCGCTTGGATAAGGAGGTCTGTCAGACCACAGGATGTTGGTTATTCTGCCGGGACCAACCATTTAATCATCTCATGTAGCAGCTCGCAGAGCCTGTCTTGTTGATGGATTTGGTCTAAGAGTGGAGCACTGTGACTGGGACTTCCGGCTCATGAACAAGTCAGAAAGGAGCACTGCAGCCGAGGTGCAAAACAAAAGTCTGACATATTTTCCAGCGTTAGTATTTTTCGTGGATGTATTTGGTATTTATGTGTTCCTGCTCAGCAAGATCGCATAAAAAACAAATTTTTGCTTTCTCCTCTTTTTGGTGCTAAAGTAAGCGCCAGCTACCTAATCTGGTTATAAATATGTTATTTTAATACATTATTTAAACAATTTGTTTACTGTTAGGGGTTGAGGGGGGGGGGGTTCTTGGTAGCTTTTCATGTTATATCATAAACAACACATTTAATCTCTATTTTGATGTTTTTTTAGCCTAAAAAAAAGCTGTGTTTTTTTCCAATTGCAAATTTCCACGTGTTGATTAATTCTAACAAATTAATCACTTTTTAGAATATTTTATATTATAGATTTTAATTAGTAATCCTTTATAAAAAATTTTTAGCAAAACTTTTAAGATATGAATATATATAATGTAATAAGGAATTTGTAATCGATATTTGCAAATGTACCTAAAAACATTTGCAAATTAATGCAAAAATGTGTGCAAAAAAACATTCTATATTATTAAATGCTATGGTATATTTAATTAATTTCGATATATTCTAAATATATGGAGTTGTGCTTGAAAGTTTACATACCCTCCCATTAAAGAAAATTAGTTCTTGCATATTATTTTTTTTTATTTCACCATTGCAGTGCTGTTTACACAGGGCTATTGAAAAAAATCAATTACACAACTCAAAAGTCTTGAAAATGCTGTGGCTGGGGTTCTTGTAAAAACAAGAAGAGACCAATTCTGTTCAGTTTATTTCTATAGCTCCAATTCACATCATGTCATCTCAGGTCACTTTCCAGTTCACCAGATCATCCAGTCAGATTGATTCAAAGTTTTATATCTAAGGAAAACCAGCTGATTGCATCGACTCATTGACTCTTCAGCAATCCCTCACACTAAGCATGCTTGTAGCGACAGTGGAGAGGAAAAACTCCCGTTTTGTTTTTTTTCTTTTTTGAGTTTTTACGGCACTAGTGGCTCGTTTTTCTGACAGTAGGCTGACAGGAAAGGGGTTATGAGAGACGGGGAGAGACATGCGGCAAAGGACCACAGGCCGGATTCGAACCCAGGTCAGCCGCATCAAGGACTAAGGCTTCCGTACATGGGTCATGCGCTCTAACCACTGCTGCCCACTCCGCCCCGCTCTGTTCAAGACCGCCTGCGCAAAGCAAAGCCTACAGCCTCCAATATAGTAGTTCATCGTAGTCCAACATAAATCAATCAAAGCAATGCTTCTCCAAAGGAAAACTTAGACTTAAAATGGAATTGTTAAAGTTAATAAGTAGAAAATTGGTGGATTCAGCAGCAGAGGGCTGTGAACAATAAATGTCCTTACAATATAAGATGTTTATAAAAGTATATTGCCGAGTCGAGCAGTGAGAGGCTGTCAGACTCCTACCTGTTTTCGCAGAGGACACTGTCGTTTTTAATTATCACACTTTCTAGTGAAACACATAGGTCTGTTTTTTGTGTTAAACACATTTGTAGATCAAACTTTTACATTTTCTGAATAAGAAAAAACAGCTATTTGGTGTCACTTTCACCTTTTTTTCCTCGTATTTCTGTTTAATTCCTAACAAACATTAAAACTGAACATAGTTAGTAAACAACCCCAACAAAATAAAATAAATAAACATTGAAACTCCCCCTGATTGATCGGATATGCTACAGAAAGCATGTGCATGTTCATGCTTGTTTTCAGAGAAGTTTTTTTTCTTTTCTTTTTTTATAAAATAACAGCAAATAGAAACAGAACAACTGAACAAGGCATGTTGTTCTAGGTAGCAAACCCTACCTTAGTGCTATTTAATAAATTTTACTGAAAATTCTGGCATGTTTCTTAAATAGAAAGCTCTTCATCATTCTAGCCTAATCAATGGACCATCAAAATAAGAAAATTAATTTGATTTTGAATCAGAACGATGTTCAAAGTCGCATAACAGGTTTTAGGTTATACTCTGCACTTAATTCAATTAATAAACATCCTCCGTCCAATCATAATTGAGTTTACCTTCAGACCAATTTGCTGTATGAAGCTAAGCAAACAGTGCAGCATGGCAGTGGGGTTATGTTGGAGTGGATTAATGGAAAGAGGAAGAGAGGAGTTAGATTTACAAGGGTTGGAAAGAAGCACAGCTTTTCGTCTATAAAACGCCAAGGCCATTTAACTGCTGTTAACTTGCTTTCTATGATTAATGTTGCTCTTATATTATAGTAATATCTGTTTTGAAAGTACATTTGGAGAATATTTTATTGTCCACCAATAAAGGTAAGTTATGATTGTGACTATAAACCTGCCTACAATTTATGGAATACGTATGTTGAATGTGTCATGATTTTATCTAAAGCTCGGACCCACATGCAGCGAAACCAATTTAGAGAGACACAGATGAAAAGTTTAACAGGTTTCATTGAAGAGTTTAAGCCCGGTGCTGTGTTGCTCAGAAGTCTGCTCAGCCGGAACTGGAAGGTGAGGGAAAGACAGACTGTTAGTTCAGGCTCAGTGGGAAATTTCATTCGTTGATTTGAAGAAGAGGATCTGGTTGTTGACTCACGTTTCCAGAGAAGTGAAGAATCTTTGACTCCAATCTGTGTGTTGTTTTCCCGAATTTGTCTGATTCGGTGGAGGGCGGAACAGGGTTTACCCAGAACTCGGACGGAGTAGGTGAACGGAGATGCTGATTGCCACTCAGATTTCCTGCTGTACTTGAACGGGTCGTAGTGAAGATGATTCCCTTGCTCAGAGAGTCATTTCAACGTCCTCTCAAGGAGACTGGATCCAAACCTCCTGTTTGAATCCCCGGCTCAGATTAAGACCTCCACTCTCTCCTGGGAGTGGAGGTCCGAAAAGGTCCAGTTTGTAGGAGGACTTCCTGCTGAGAGGCAAAGGCAAAAAGTAAAGTTAACACTCAGGTAGACAAGAACTCAGTCTTACTCAGCGAAAACTCAGCTTGGCTAGAGTACCAAAAACTGGCAAACACTCTGGCGTCGAGGTAGTGGCAATCAGCAGCTTAAGAACACTCCGCTAACGAGGCAACCATCATCAGGTGTGTGAGGAGGCAGACCAGGACCAGGCGCCTCCTGCTGGTGGAAGGGAGACAAACACAAAAAGACAAACACACAGACTGGAGTCCTGACAGAATGTTGAATTTTGAAACTTCACAAGTCTTAAGTCTGCTCAGTTCCTTCTCTAGCATGTTTCTCAATGGGGTTAGAGTCTGGATTCTTTGGAGGCAGATCCATATATAAAAAATAAGCATCACCTTCCCTGAACCACTATTCCACGATTATTCCAGAGTAATCCTGGCATTGCTCATCACCACCGCCAGTAGGCAATAAGGGTGAAGTATAGTATCCAAGGATACAACTATCGCATGCCTTGTGCGGCACAAGGCATGATGGGTGAGCTACTTCACCTCCCTCTCTTCTTACACTATTGAACCCAGCACTCTGGAACAAGGTCAATCTGAACTCATCAGACCATATGACTTTTTCCCATCGCTTCAGAATCCAATCTTTATGCTCCTTAGCAAATGTAAGCCTTTTTTTTCTAGTTAGCCTCACTGATTAGTGTTCTTTCTTTTCTTTTTTTTAGGCTACACAGCTCTACGGTCCCAATCCCTTGAGTTCCTTCTGCATTATGCGTATTTTAATTCTTTTAGTCTCACTATCAAACATAGCCAGCAGTTCTACTGTTGTTTGACTTTGACTCCATCACCAAATGTTCAAGTGACCAAAAACAATCATTCATGATTTTTTTTAGGTCCTACATGTTTCCTCAGAGAGAATGGACCCCATCGGTCATTAGGGTTTATGATAAAATGCGTTGGAGAGCTCTCAACCCAATTTTTGACGTTTCCAGATCTTCGTAGATGCTGTGTCCGCCCATCAGGTACTCATCCATTGATAGCATCATACATATTTGCTTAGTTAAATCCAGATGGTGACTTTTTTTTCAGGACCAGCCAGGGTGTATTTGAATATAGCACTCTGTAAATGGCCTGCTTTGTTGTCAGGAAACTTTTGTGGCTTACCCTTATTGTGGAGTGTCAATGACTGCCTACTGGAGTGTCATAACCTGTTACTGTCATGATCCACAAGTGTTAGGTTATGGTTTTCAATTTGTAGTTAGAATTGTTGACCCTTCTTTTGTGTTATTTTTCTATATTTCTCATCATTGTTTTCTCTGTTATCTCATTGTGTTTTATTTGAAAGGTTCTTCCATTTGTTTTGCCCCTTTAATCATTCTCCTTTAGCCAGAATGACAAGCCAATTAGTAGATGCTGTTCACCTGTGTTTTCCCTACAGGCTGCACCTGTGTTCTGGTCTATTTGAGTTGTCAGTCTGCTGTTAAGCCCTGTTCTCACTGCAGGCAAATGTGGAAAAAAATAAAATTTTGGGGGGAAGGGGATGGAGTATTGAGATGAGGCAGTTTAAAACAAGGGTGGATAATTAGTTATAGCCTGTTTTAGGCTTTTTTTTCAAGTCACCCTTGTGGTATTTAACCTATCTTGTATTTGATTGTTCAAAATGTGACTCAAGTGGTATGAGCAATGCAAATGAAATGTGAATTTAATCACACTTTACATCAAATTAAGCTACAGAATTTTCACACTGCAGGGCTTGATGCTTAATTTCTCTTTTTGTAATGAAATCCATTTTTTTTCCCCCGCATGGTCATTCAGATTACTACGTAAATGTAGACGCCATCTGACTGTAGTCTGAACATTTAACAGCCCCAATGTAACTCGCATTAGCAGAAGTCCAGTGTAGACTTCAAAGATCATAAGAAAAGGTAAAAAAAGAGCAGAGCAATTTTTTATGGAGCAGTTACTGCTGTGCTGACCAGGAGTCTTTATGAATGAATAGTCAGAGCCTAGATGCTGATGTTAGTCAGACGAAATGCCGCAGGAGCATTCCGACTGTAGTACGTGTGTGATTTGTGTCCGAGTTAGTAGCACAAATGGAAGTGGCAAAAATCAGATTGTCTTGGGAGGTGAAAATATATTGGAACTGGGTCGTTCTGACGGCCATGTCAAAGTACAATATGTGTCACATTTAGGCACATTAGATTTGAGTTGCATTTACCTGCAGGGGGAACTAGTATAAGTCACAACTTCTTGCCTCCCACCAGAAAACTGCAGCAGTTGGTAAAGCAAACAGAAGATGGAATAGTAACCCTGTGGATATTAATACAAAAACAGTTAAAATTTTGCTAATAAATGTGTATTTTCCCTTAAGTTAAGCTGGTGGATAAGATAATCTAACAATGGAAAGAGAATTTATGCCATTAAAGTTATTTATCTTGATATCATGCACTTGAAATAGGATGATGGGGAAGTATTTTCTTATTTTAAACCTAAATCCTTTTATTTCATAGGTAATTTTTTTGTATTTTCCTGCTCAAACCAAAGACAATGCACTTTTTGTTTAAGAAAAAAGGACTTACTCCTATTTTAGTGTTTGCACTGATTCCGTGCTCATTGAAAGACTTAAAGGAACCATTAGGATATGGCAAATAGTTTGCATTGTATTTGTGAATAAAACCCTTGAAACAGAGGACTTTAAAGTTCATTCTCCAAATTGATCCTGAACTAAAATATGTTTGAACTAGAAGGCAGACAAGATTTGTTTAAAAAAAAAAGGAAAAATATTAAGCTTAATAAAATCCTTAAATTTCTGCTAATACATAACTTTGTCCTGCAATAAAAACCCAGACTTATGTTATAAAATAAAATAAATGAAATGAAATGTAAAAGAAAAAGGGACAGCATGAAGGTGTCATGATTTTAACTAAGATCTGACCCAAAAGCAGAAAACCAATACAGAAAGACCAGGGGAAAAGTTTAACTGGTTTATTTAGGAGATTGTGAAGAATCCAGTGTTGCTCTGAACACTGCTCAACCGGAACTGAAAGGTGAGGGGAAGACACTATGGTTAGTTCAGGCTCAGTAGGAAATTTGATTCTCGAACTTGAAGACGTTTCCAGAGAAGCTGTTGACTCTTTGACTCCTGTCTGTGTGCGGTAGTTCCAGTGTTTGTCTGATACGGTGGAGGTCGGACAGGGTTTACCCAGAATTCGGTTGTTTGTATGCGAACGGAGAAGCTGACTGCCACTCAGATTTCCTGCGGTACTTGAACGGGTCGTAGTGGAGATTAATCCCTTACTCAGTGTGAAGCTCAAACGATCTCTTGAAGGAAAGTCGATTCAAACCTCCAGTTTGAATCCTCAACTCAGTTTGAAGATCAGTTGATCCTTCCAGGGAGAGAAGGTCCAAAACATCCAGTTTGCAGGATGACTTCCTGCAGAGAGGCAAAGACACAAAAAACAAGATTAAAACTCAGGTTGACAAGAACTCAGTTTGACTCAGCAAAAACTCGGCTTGGCTAGAGTACCCAAAACTGGCAAAACAAAAACTCAGGTTAGACTCTGATAAACAAAGCATGGCTAGAGTACCCCAAACTGGCAAACACTCATGCATCGAGGAAGTGGCAGTCAGCTGCTTAAGAGCGCTCCATTAATGAGGTAACTCACAGCAGGTGTGTGGGGAGGCGGACCGGAACCAGGCGCCTCCTGGTGGAGGAAGGGAGACAAACACAGAAAAAACACAAACAGACAGGAATCCTGACAGAAGGGTTGGCTCTTAAAGTTCAACACAACAAGGAAAAAGCTGATTCTCTACATAAAATGATGAAAGCAGATGATGATTCTTATTGCTCAATATATAACTTCTGGAAAACAATCTTATTTTTCTCCAAAACAAATACACTCTATAATCAGGAAGTAATGTGTAAGTTTGGCTAAACTACCCTGAGTATTAGTCACGTAAATTTGTGAGGTAGCTAAATTCCAAAGTCTGAGAAGTAATGTGTATTTTTGAAAGTAACCGGTAAAGTGGAAAGACCCAGTATGATTTTTAAAACAGCCAATAAGGTGCAGAGATTACCATGTTGGTTTCAGGAAAGCAGCTTTTAATTTTCCAGAAGTGCACTCCTAAGTTTTCTTTTTTCAATATCCCTTTAACCTCTTTGAAAAATAACTAATATGAACTTTTCTCCATATTGAATTGGAGGAAAAGTTCCAGAAGGTATTCTTTAAGATCCAACAAAAACCTGCTTGTAAATTCCTGAAATCTTTTGTGCCAGTTCCTGAATGCCCCCCCTCAGTCAGAAATGTACCATTTAAAACTTTTGAAAAAGTATCCTATAGATTGCGGATAGCAACTGACAACATACTTACAACAACATACTTTGGAAATTTTGGATAGTAACTTTGGAACCAACTCTGTTACTTTGATGAAGTAAAAAAAAATTATATCTAGAAAAATACTATTTAAGATTCTAAAGAAGCACCATATAAAACAATCTTCTCAAATATCAAAGACATGTGCCCTGTGAGTTTTAGGAGAGCATCCTAAAAATTCTAGAAATCAAACTTTTAACTCTTTTTTTACCTATTGGATCATAATCTATCATGAATTTTTGGAAAATAAGCAAATTACAGCAAGTTCCCTTGAAATTCCAGGAGATAACCGCTAGGTTTCATAAAGTACCCTGTAAGTTTAGGAAATTCCTTGAACATAACCAATTTGTTTTAGAGCGTAAACCTTAATCCAGGAAAGTTCGCTCGAAAGGGATAGGGATATTGTAAGTTCCAAGAAAGCACCTTGTAAAGTGGATCTTCCCCTTTTTTATAAAGTCAAGAAAAGTTACTTCTAAATATCTGAAAGTTACAGAAAACAGGTAACCTGTCAGTTTTAGATGTAACCAGTAAGATCCTGAATTGTGTGTTTGTTGTGCATAGGTAAATATTCTTGCCAGGATTTAATCCCTCTTCATTTGAAGCGCACATTTTGCAGGAAAAGCAGATCCTTTTCTATAGTTCCAGATTTTGTGAGACACTGCCCATATTCCCTACCTCACGTGAAAATCACGTCAAAGTCGTAGGGAAGCGGCTGTTCCAACCGTTGCATTTCTGAATTCTCCCGAGTGATGCCCGACTTTACACGAGTGAATAAAGTGAATGTGATTGGTCGATTATCAAGGGGGCGGGATTGTTGTGGCGGAAGGTTCACAAGCAAGTTTGGTTGTGGCCAGTTTGTCGGAAGTATCTTGCTAACCAGTTAGCATCTTAGTGCTAGCAGGTTCCCAATGGGAAATTCCATTGGGACCAAGTAGCACTAAATTGGTGACTTAGAAACAACGCTGTCAAGGAACGCTATGGACAGCGGAAACATGCAAGAGGAGGAGAGTTTAGTGTCGGAGGTCGTGGATGAGTCTCCTCCGTCATCCATTTTTTATTTAGAGGAGGAAAGCGGGGACGAGGATGTTGTGGAAGAGGACGCCAGGGCGGCAGAAGCTTGGTTTGGTGTAGAAGGCTTCCAGCCGTACATGTTTGAGCCCTTGCCTCGCAACGCTGCCAGTTCTGTTAGCTCTACGCCTGCCGAAGACACAGACGTCCATCCCCGTGAACACTGGGACGGAACTCAATGGGAAAGGAAAGGATTCTGATTTCAACCGTTGCGTATATTAGCTGCGACATATGAATCAAGACGCTATGAGCGAAAAAATTTGATTGACAGATGACCGTTGATATATGATTGGCTGAATTTAGGTGTTCAGGCTGACGTAGAACTAACTGACCTGCAGAGGATAACGAAAAAAAAAAAAAAAAAAAGATTTTAAGACAGGATTTTTTTTTTTAAATAGAAATTTTCAAAATTTTGGGACAATACGGTCTGATAAAGAGTCCATTTATATACATGTTTAAGCCAGAATGATTTGACATTTAAATATGAGTTCCCTACAACTTTAAAGATAGTTCAATCTAAACTCACACAAAGAGAAAAGACAATTAGGAGAAATTTATTGATACAATTACTTTGGCGCTCAGACCTCGGCAGGAAACCTAGCGCTTAATTTTTATAGGTATGCATGAACAGGAGCAAAGTATAGGGCTGTTTCCCCCCCAGGCCTGAAACTGGTGGTGGAGTGGAGATAGATGGAGTTGGTCAGTCTGTAGACTGCTGGTTAAAGAGACGGTCTACTGAGCTTTATGGGGAGATCCAGTGGACTGCGCGAGCTGATACTAGAGCTTCACTCAGGGACCTGGAAGATGGAAGTCCAGCGGATAACACAGGTTGAGAGAACCTGTCCATGATGAGCAAGCATGGAGCGACAGTGGAGAGGAAAAACACCCCGTTGGGAAGAAACCTCTGGCAGAACCAGGCTCAACATGGCGGTCTTCTGTCGGACAGGTTAAAATGAGACGCGGAATGCAGTAAGAGTCCGCGAGTAATGATACTCTGATGATGCTTTAGCTGTAATGGTGGAGGAGGCAATGGAGGTGGGTTGAAACAGCGCATCTGCTGCCCGCGCACAGGAGCAGACAGGTGTGGATCGGAGGACTTTTAAGATGAACTTTGAATGCCAATTGGCTTTCGTTGAGGTGTGGTTCAAACCTGATTGGCTGTTTCACAGGTTGAAGGAATGGAGGGAGGATGAAGGAAAAGCAACGAGTTTGTTCGGTTTAACTTCTGACTAATGTATCAGCCAGGATTATGAATAATTTTGGAGCATAGCTTTATTAACTTTTTCTTGCTGGATGTGGAATCTGTTGTATATTAAGCCATTAACTAACAGAATGATGGAGGTTTCAGCTGGGGGTTTCTTCCTGTTAAAAGGGAGTTTTTCCTCTCCACTGTCGCTACAAGCATGCTTAGTGTGAGGGATTGCCTTCAAGTCAATGAGTTGATGCAATCAGCTGGTTTTCCGTAGATAGAAAACTTTGAATCAATCTGACTGAATGATCTGGTGAACTGGAAAGTGCCTTGAGAAGACATGTTGTGAATTGGAGCTATAGAAATAAACTGAATTGAATTAAATTTGATTAAAAAAAAGTCATCTCTTAAAAACAGCTGAGTAATAAGTTTATATTTCTCCTTTTATACAAACACAGCTTGCAGACTTCTTGTATCAGTGTCTCCTGGTGAAGGAAACCAAACGGTTAGCAGCAACAGAGGGAATTACTTTAATAGGGAAACTCCTTAGGAGAAAACTAAGGTTAAGTGGATGCGACAGTAAACTGAGACCACGGCTGAAACATGTTGGCATGCCAGATTAGATAGATGGTGAGCCCACAGGTCCTGGGAGGCATCTTGGAAAAAGTCATCTGTGATTCATGTGGAGAGAGTCGGTTCCCTGGAGATCTCTGATTAGTACCCTGCTGTGTTCACCATAGGACACATGGCTGAGCAGCATCTCATACAAATATCTACGGACAAATGCCTGCTTCTCGCCAAATGTTACTCCTTATTTCAACAAGTTCCATTAATCTGATCTCATTTATTTTTTTTAATAGTGGGATTGAGAGAGTATACATCATTAAATAAAATCATGATAAATGTATTTAGAGATAGATTTAGTATAATTATGATTTAGTTAGAGCAGCAGGTAAAAATACGTTTTGCTCCTTGATTTGGCATGTACAGTTGTAAAAACACTATAAAGGTAAGGTTTTTATAGCTACCATAGACAACATTTGACTTCATTAGATCATTAGAATGTTTGGAGCAAAAGCAGGCCCAAACCCTTTTCAACTTACACACTCTAATAAATAATCAGGTTTTGTAAGATTAGCAGGCAAGCATTTGTTTTAACCTTTGATGGAAATCCACACTGTTTAGTTTTTATTAGACAAGGCGGCTTTTATCAACATAAGTTCTATTTGCTTTATTTTATTATAATACAGTTTTGGGGAAGTTTGGTGCACATCAGATCAATAAAAAAAAAACTATTTAAAACAATCCAATGGACTTTGTTTTCATGTTTGAAGACGTTTCTCTTCCAATCCAGGAAGCTTTTTCAATTCAAAAATGTCAGAAATAGGCTTGAGTTCCAGGCTTTATACAGTAGCCCAACAAAGCCTTGTTTTTGTTTGGAAAATATGCAAATTGAACCTGACGAACGGGTCCACCACTTTGCAATGGGGGTCGTTTGGCTTCTTTTGTTAGCCTGTAATGCCCCATACCTGTCTATGGGACCCTTTTTCCACTTGGATCTCCGCTCTTTTTTCGCAGTCATGTCCCTCCGTCGTCGGACTAAGCTCGCCCCACTTCCTCACCGCCTCGGTCGTATCTAGACCCACAGTGTGTAGCACAGACCACACTTTAATATTGGGCATAAATCAAAAATGTCTGCGTCAAGCTCACTGCGACACACTGCTGCAGGAGTATAACCAGGAAGCGAGGTAGGAGGGCAAAATAGGTTTAGCGCCACCACGGCACAGGAGGAGAATAACGCCCAGGA
The DNA here is from genome assembly GCA_030533445.1 of Cyprinodon diabolis. Taxonomy (NCBI): domain Eukaryota; kingdom Metazoa; phylum Chordata; class Actinopteri; order Cyprinodontiformes; family Cyprinodontidae; genus Cyprinodon; species Cyprinodon diabolis. The sequence continues at coordinate 3,162,113 of CM060072.1, forward strand.
GCAAATGGATAAAAATAGACCGCAGGAAAAAAAACACATGAATCGGTAATCTTGCAGACGTGTCGATGCATCGAATTGTCGGCTGTTGGATCGATGGATACAGACAAAACGATTACTATTTACACCCTTATACCTGGATGTGCAGTATTGACCGATACCATTTGTTTGAAATTGATGTGTGTCTATATATGAAGAACTGGATTCGATGTAAAATAATTGCCATCATGGCTTATTTAAGCTGCTGCCTACCTTTGTGAAGCAGGAAAAAGACTAAAACAAAGTGAATCCAGTAAAACTTTTTATTGCCTACCTGGAATGGGTGACAATAGTTGAAGAAACTTTTGGCTCTCAAAATGGTATCGGTGGCCTATTGGTTGGTACTAGCAGATACCGATACCACCATTTTAGTGCTAGATTGGGGCCCCGCCCGATTCTGGTATCGGTGCAACACTAGTAATTAGTGATTAGGCACAATGATTGGTTTAGTACTGGCAGCCTTTGGTAGTAATTAGGTGGCCCATTTATTTATTTTATTTTATTTTTTAATGGGACAGAATAACATCCTAAGAACTAATTCAAAAAGTTTGGAAAATGATTTAGGTCAAACTAAAGTATAAAAATATCTCTTTATATCGTATGCCCACATATAGGCACATGGACTAAACTTAAAAAAGAGTAAAAAGGCTTTCAAGGTCCCAAGTAAAGTCTCAAGAAATAACAGTGTGTTGATCCAAGATCAATTATAAAGAATATTAGATTTTTGGCTGCTTGGAAGTATGAAAATATCATCTGTTTAAAATGTTTTCACAACTATGTAAATTTGTTAGCTAAAGCTGATCTAAAGTAGCTGATTACCTCATGTTGTAGGGAAGGTTTTCTCAATGAAAATATGAAGCAGAAAAGGTCCTTTCATGCATATCAATAGGAAGTGCATAGAGTGGAAGAAATGAATCCCTAAATGGCCACATTTCCACCGGACCATTCACTTTCAGGCAGCTCTTGATAAGCCTGATGTTGTTAAGCTGCTGCACATTTTTAAACTTCCCTATTCTGTTCAATATGTCGGTCTTCATAAAAAGAGCTGAGGTAAAGGAAAACCAAGCGCATATTTACACAATCAGCAGCTGCCATAGTGTTGACTGCAAATTACATTTCTAAGTCAGTGGGCATGGCAGAAAGAAAGAAAGAAAAGCAACTCAGATCCCTCTTGAGGGGCCGCATGCCTGTAATTTTTATATGCTCAAGTATGTATTTTTCTGCACGTTTATAGTACCTTGTGAAATACTAAAGAAACTTTAAAAGAATAAATTACATCAATGAAACAGGAGTTTGTTTCATAAATGTATGGCACATGTAACAGCCAGACCACTGCTAACATTGGTCAACTAGGGAGCCTATAGAAATTAATTCCTTAATCTCAAAATAAATATATCGGCTTTAAAGGATGAAGTCAATGCAGCAATTGAGTTGATCCCTTCCTGCTATCATCACAACCCCCACTCCTTTACAGGGGAACAGAAGACCTCGCCTGTTCAGCCAGGCCAACTATTCCCTCTAACGACCCCCCTTTCAGAGACATAGACTGGTATGGGGCATTGCAGGCTAACAAAGAAGCCCAACGACCCCCATTCCAAAGGGGGGGACCCGTTCATCTGCTTCAATTTGCATGTTTTCTAAACAAAAACAAGGCTTTGTTTTTTTCCCCCACTCTATAAAGTCTCAAACTCAACACTATTTCTGACATTTTAATTGAAAAAACTTCCTGAATGGGAAGTTTTACTTTTTTAATACAGACCAGATCCACAAACATTACATCTTCTGTTTAGTAAAGCTCCATTATTAAAATAAACATTTTGTTTTATCTCATAATTAGATTTTGTGGGAGGGAGGGAGAGCTAATAGTAAAATAAAGAATATTCATATATTTAATATATATATTAAAGTGATTTAGCATTGCTTTTATGTGGGCTGTAGGGTGGTGTAGTTTGTAGCATTGTCACCTTGCAGCAAGACGTGTGTGGGTTCGATTCCCGGCCCTGAGATGGATTATCTCCAGGTACACTGGCTCCCTCTCACAGTACAAAAACATTACTGTTAGGTTAATTGACATCTCTAAATTGCCCTAAGGTGTGAGTGTGTGTCTCTGTGTTGCCCTTAAACTGCAGGAAGTAGGCACCGGTGTTCTGTCAGATCAGCATAATCAGACAGACCAGCCTACCCATAGTCAATACGCAAACGTCAGATTTGCGCTTATCCCTTTAGTTTTGTACGAAAAACACACTTTAAACTGCCCCAATGGGTGTTAAAAAAAAACAACAATTTAAGGTCAGATCACCATATGCTTCAAAAAGCACCAAAAAGTAAGTTATTCAATTTTTTTTTGTACATGACTAAAGTTATACACGCCGGTTGTAGGTAGTTTAAAGTGTATTTTTCTTACAAAACTAAAGGGATGGTTTGACTATGGGTTAACTGGTCTGACCAGGTATGCTCATCTGACAGAACACCAGCCCCACCATGACCCTGATGGAATAAGCAGGAGAGGATGGATGGATGGATGGATGGATGGACGGACGGACGGACGGACGGTGGATGGATGGATGGATGGATGGACGGACGGATGGATGGATGGACAGACTGACGGACGGATGATGGATGGATGGATGGATGGATGGATGGACGGACGGACGGACGGACGGACGGACGGACGGACGATGGATGGATGGATGGATGGACAGACTGACGGACGGACGGATGGATGATGGATGGACGATGGATGGATGGATGCATGGACGGACGGACGGACGGACGGATGGATGATGGATGGATGGACGGACGGACGGACGGACGGACGATGGATGGATGGATGGATGGATGGATGGATGGATGGATGGACAGACTGACGGACGGACGGATGATGGATGGATGATGGATGGATGGATGGACGGACGGACGGGCAGACGGACGGACGATGGATGGATGGATGGATGGATGGATGGATGGATGGATGGATGGATGGATGGACAGACTGACGGACGGATGATGGATGGATGGATGGATGGACGGACGGACGGACGATGGATGGATGGATGGATGGATGGATGGACAGACTGACGGACGGACGGATGGATGGACGATGGATGGATGGATGGATGGATGGATGGACGGACAGACGGACGGACGGATGATGGATGGATGGACGGACGGATGGATGGATGGATGGACAGACAGATGATGGACGGACAGACGGATGGATGGATGGACGGGGGGATGATGGATGGACAGACAGATGATGGATGGATGGATGGACAGACAGATGATGGACGGACAGAGGGACGGATGGATGGACGGACGGACGGACGGACGGACGGATGGATGGATGGACAGACAGATGATGGACGGACAGACGGACGGATGGACAACCGGACGGACGGATGGATGGATGGACAGACAGATGACGGACGGATGGATGGACGGGGGATGATGGACGTACAGACGGACGGATGATAGACGGGGGGATGATGGATGGATGGATGGATGGACGGACGGACGGACGGATGATGGACGGACAGACGGACGGATGGATGGACGGACGGACGGATGGATGGATGGACAGACAGATGATGGACGGACAGACGGACGGATGGACGGACGGACGGACGGACGGACGGACGGATGGATGGATGGATGGACAGACAGATGATGGACGGACAGACGGATGGACGGGGGGATGTTGGATGGATGGACTGATGGACGGACGGCTTGTTTTACTAGGAGATTATGAGGAAAATTTTAAAATTTAGTAAATGAAAATCAGAAACTGATTTAACAAAAATAAACTTCCTTACTAGCTTGGTTATCTTGGTAAATAAAAACAATATAAAAATCAAAGGATTTTCCTTCCCAACAAATGCAACACTTAATTGCTTCTAAATACTCTGTATATATTTTCCCATGTTTAGTAGCTTTCTTTGGTATTTATCATGCAATGCTTGTTTTGTCCCTAATGTTCAGCAAATCAGAAGCATTTTTGAAACAATCTTTGGCTTTTCAAATGAATGTTTCCATAAATGTAATTGCTGCACATCCACGTATTAAACACTTTGGGATAAATGAATACATGATTAGAGTTCATCACCTTTGTTCAGAGCAGCGTGATCGGCAGGCCAGAGGGGATTCAACTGATGAGTCATTAGATACTCCAGACCTGGCTTGAACTTAGAGAAAATGATTTGCTGTCATTCTGTCATAACCACAAGATTTCTGAAGCATTTCATTTTACCGTAACACACAATGAAATGTCAATTTTCTTGCCAAGCCCACCAAGACCTATGTGTCCTGTTCTTAAAAGCCTCAGTCCCTCTGCATCCATTGGACCAATGTCCCTCGCCGCCACTGTCATCATTATTATGCTAGAAAAAAATTTAACTTTGCAACTAATTTTGAATCTCGTGCTCTTCTGTGGCTTATGTGAACTTTCCAAGACGCGTGCCATCTGTGGAGTGAGGCGAATGTCAGCGTTGTCAGTGGGATTGCGGATATTCGGTGTGACTAATACAGACGCTCATCAGACAGGCAGCCAGTTTTATATGCTAGTCCTCTTTGGGGACGACAATAATCCTCGGCTACAAAAACATTCATAGAAAACCCCATAATGATTCAACGCATTTTCTATATTAAAGGGATATTAACAAGTTATTATTCCCGAATACCTTTTATTTTCTATCTGATAAATGTTATCTTGAGAAATTGTTGTCTGATCCTTACCAACGAAAATGGCACCAAACAGACCCATAGGTGGTTCTAGACAGGGGCCAACAGGGGCCAGTGCCCCTATAGATCATGTCCTGGCCCCTGTTATGGCCCCTGTACTGAAGACATAACACTCAAAGAACTTCTAATAATGATCTGCGCTGGAACAGACATGGTTTCTGATCATTCTTTTGGATCTATGTCATTTTTTTTTTACAAATTCTGTTTTACTGATTATTTTAAAACAATTTTGTTTTAGATTGTTTTTATCTGTTTATGGACCATAATTGTGTCTAAATAAATTGATTGATTGATTGATTAAATAAGGTGATAGCTTGAGTGGTATTGAGATAGGATCCCAGTATTCATCTGCTAAATGTTTTTTTTTCATAACAAAAAACTAAAATTTGTACAGTTCAATTTATCATTTTTTTTTTGTTTCTAATTCAAATTTAGTAGAAAACTGTAATTTTAACTTAGATTAAGTCAAAACTATGTAAAATTCCTAAATTCTGAATGTATATATTGACCTAATAAGACATAGAATTTTAATTAAACTTAATTGAATAGAAATGTCACATCATGCCTCCTGTCCATAACTGTTTTTATGTTCCTGTATTTGTATTTTTGTATTTTCATCTTTCTTTTTATTTATTTTTTGTATTTTCTGTAAAGTGACCTTGGGTATCCAGAAAGGCGCTGTTAAAAAATGTATTATTATTATTATTATTATGCAGTTCTCTTTATGTATTTGAATCCCTTGCCCTGTTTTTTATTTCATTTTTTTATGTGCCCCCATGAAAACACACTGGCCCCCTCCTGGCCCCCTGGTACATTTGGTCTAGAACCGCCACTGATCAGAACATTGATATTCATGATCTGCAAATGTCAAGATACCAATCAGTTCTCTCAAAAAAATCAGCTTTCTATGGCAAATACATTTTTTTTTTTCATTTTATTTTAAAAATACTGAGGCCCCAGCTAAACCTCTCTGTATATTTCTTTATACATATTTTTTTCTTCCTCTGTTTTTTAATGAATCCTTATGACTACTCAGACTGTTTTCTTCAATTCCATGCACCCATCTCACAAACATTCATTTCCATTTAGATGCATCTCATGCATCTTTGTATTTGCCATTTTCTTAGCAAGATATCCACCATATTTTAAAAATGTACTCGTTAGGTACAAACAACCTCTGAGTGAAATTGTAGTCGTCTGATCAGATTAGGGCTCAGATTAGGACACCTCATTCTTTATTAAAAGAACTGATGTCTAATCTTATGTTGATTCATATCTTAAATGTAAAGTGATTTATTTGCATTGAAAATAAAAAACCTTACTTTGAATTTTGATTATTAACTAAACGTTGGCTGTAACAGCATGTTTTCTAACTGAGGGGGAAAATAGAACGGCATTCTTAAAAACTTAATCCCCTTTTGTTGAGTTTAGGGCTAAAACAATGAATCAGATGAATTGTGATTAATGGATCATGGAAATAATATACCATCGATTAAACTAAAATTGTTATAAAAATATATATACTGTATATATATATATATTGCAGTTAAGACAATAAAAACTTTTTTATCTGTAAATATGCTCAATCCAGAACTCAATAAGTGGAAAAGTTTTAGTTTCACCTGGAATCATTCTTTTAAAAACCTTCTTTAGGAACCTTTGGCTATAGGTTTATCGATGGATTAATCAAACAACTTTATCTACAGATTAATTGATTATGGAAATAATTGTAAACTAATTTAGTTAAAATTATCCGTTAACTAGAGTATGGACTCTAAACCATGCCTTTAGCTGATAGAGCAACTCACCTAGAGCAGTAAATATACCAAATGTTTTTGTCTGTCAATATGCTCTATCCAGAACTCCATAATTAAAAAAGTTCTAGCCTCACCTGGATTAATTATTTTAAAACTCTTCTTTAGGAACCTTTTAGCCATACCTTTATTAATCCGTTTAATAGAAAAGGAAAATTAACAACAGACTACTCGATTAGCAAAATAGCCGTTAGTTGCAGCTCTAGTTGAGATGTATCTCATGGGCGTCTGTCTACCTGGAAAGTTTGACCTGCTCCTCACTTTCATCTGTGAGGCGTTTAAGTTTGTTCTTGCATGTGAAACCCAGTCGTCCTCAGCTGGTTTCTGCTGGAGTTTTTCCTCTCCACTGTCGTTACATGCATTCTTGGTGTGAGGGATTGCTTTAAAGTCAATGAGTCGATGCAATCAGCTAGTTTTCCTTAGATATTCCTTATGATCTGGTTGAATTGTTTCTATAAAGTCTCTTGAGACGACGTGTTCTGAATTGCCGCTATATAATTAAACTGACTTTAATTGAATTGAATAAATTAGAGTCAGTCCTGAGAGCAAAATTTGAGCATTGACTGTTCTAGGTTTTTTGGAGGTCTCTGTCATGCTCTAAAGTCCAAATAAATTTTCAGAGTAATGTTGATTTAACCTGATCCTGCTGCTGCAGAACATCAGTCAGATAATCCAGCTGGACCAAAGGACACCCGTCTAAATGACTGAGATTCAAAATGCTCAGAAACTATGGTTCAAATCATCTTCACTCGGTCTGGTTGAGTGAATGTTTTTATAATCCCTGGTATTAATGAATCTATTGTTTTCTATTTTCTTTACAGGTCAACAAAACAGAGGACAAGTCTCTGGAGGAACGGGGACGGATAATGATTTCTCTCAAGTACAACACCCAGAAGTCCTGCCTGGTAGTAGGCATCATACGCTGCGCACACCTTGCTGCCATGGATGCAAACGGCTTCTCTGACCCCTACGTCAAAACGTCAGTAGACTGGAATGGAGATATTTTATTACAAGGAGGAAATTACACAATATTTGAATTTGGTTTAAAATGTTGCTCTCTAAACTAAATCGTTACCGTGTTTTTCGGACTATAAGTCCCGTTTTTTTTTTTTCATGGTTTGGCCGGCCATGCGACTTATACTCTGGTGCGTTTTTTTCTTCACGAGAGATCACTATGCAGCTTTGCACGCAACAACATGTATTCTAATAATACCACTGAAAGAAAAAAATGTTGCAACTTACCACAACAAAACAAACTAGCATTACAACAATGACGACTGAATAGAATTATGCCACCCAAAAGAAATTCATATCTGCTCAATTTCAGCTGAAAATATATAAATATTAACTCAAAAATGGCAATAGAGCAGCTGAACGACAGTTTGGATGCAGTGGGAAACTGTTTAGGGACTGGAGAGAAGCGGAGGAAAGCTAAAGGTTATGATGCAGGACAGAATAACCTTTCAAAAAGGTGCGACTTTTAGTCCGGTGCATCCTATATATGTTCTTTTCGCCTTCATAATGCATTTTATGTGACTTAAACTCCAGAGCGAAGTACGGTATATCTTCATAGGAACCTTGAAAGAGACAGTTAAATCAAATTCATCTTTTATTTTGCTTAGTGCATGTATGATTAGATTAACATTTAATCATTTATTTGATTACTTCTAACTAACCCCCCCTCCCACTTTGTTAACAGAGATTTACATTCCTGTCATATCTGCCAGCGGCTCTGTTGTCTCACTCCAGGAAGAGATAGCACAAGGCACATAAATAGTTTCCTTTTTTTTTTATCTCTCAAGATCTCTTTATGGAAAAAAAAACATGGATCTAATAAATAGAAAGCTATTTCCACAAAAAAATAACAAAGAACATCGGTTTAATGCAACAAGTCTTTCTTCATGGTTTAAATATTTATGGATTGAGTGCATTAGGAGGTGAGCGTCACAAGTACTGGTGCCAAGAAGAGACTGATTAGAAAGGCTCCAAAATACATACAAATGAACTGTTTCGATACACTGAGAGCCGTTCATAAAATGCTATAGTCATAGGGGTTTGATTAGCACAGCGAGCAGAGCGGCTTACACATGTAAATGTAACGTTTTTAAAGGAAATATAAGAAAAAGATCAGAAAAATTACAATAAATGAAAACTATTGTTTATCTCTTTGCATAAAAACTGATTTTATGGATGCATTATGTTTCTGTCTACATGTCACAGGCATTATTTTGACTTTTTATTGTTAATTTGTGAAAAGCCTGCTTTTATGTCTAACCAGCGCCCTCCTCTGGTTCAAACTGGGTAGTTGCAGCTGTTTTTTCATTGTTGGCTCACCAAATGTTGTGATGTAGCCCAGAGACTCGCTCACTCTATACACGGTGTTTTTGCATAAGCGCATAAGTAAATTAAATGTTTTAACTTTTTATAAAACATGAAAATAATTTCATAAGCTCATAACAATAGTACATGCTTTTAAGTGGGGGGAATACAAGTCTGCATTAGCTGTCCAGTCCATTTTAGGAATTAAAAATTGGGTTTGTGACAATCATATTATCTAAAAGCTATTGGAAAAGCTTTTCATTAAATGCTACAGTCATAGGGGTTTGATTAGCACAGCGAGCAGAGCGGCTTACACATGTAAATGTAACGTTTTTAAAGGAAATATAAGAAAAAGATCAGAAAAATTACAATAGATGAAAACTCTTGTTTATCTCTATGCATAAAAACTGCTTATAGATATATTATGTTTCTTTCTGCAGCTCACAGGCATTATTCTGACAGTTTATTGTTAATTTGTTACAGTCATTCCAAAAAATTTAAGAAACAATCCACTGGACTTTGTTTCCAAGGTTGAAGACGTTTCTCTTCCCATCCAGGAAACTTTTTCAATTCAAAATGTCAGAAATAGTGTTGAGTTCCAGGTTTCTTTTTGCTTAGAAAACATGTAAATAGAAATGGACGAACGGGTCCCCCCCTTTGGAATGGGGGTCGTTTGGCTTCTTTGTTAGGCTGCAATGCCCCATACCTGTCTATGTCTCTGAAAGGGGGGTCGTTAAAGGGAATTGTTGGCCTGGCTGAACAGGTGAGGTCTTCTGTGCCCCTGTACAGCGGTTGGGGTTGCGATGATAGCGGGAAGGAATCAACTCAACTCAAAGCTGAAATCTGAGACTAAAGGCTGATTTATACCTCGAAACGAGTTTGTCTGCATGTGTGTGTCGCAGAAACGCAAAGATGTCCCCTCCCCCTCCGCAGACACTCTGCTGCACCTCTCCCCAAATTGTAGGTGACTGCAGACAGGAGGCCTCTGATTGGTCAATTCTACATCAGCTTACCGGTTTGTTTTGTTTGTATGGCCGCAAATGCAGAAAACAAACCAGCTAGAAGAGCAAGGTGCATTAGAACGCTGGGAGCCTTTTTCCACCTGGATTCCCGCTCTTTTTCGACGTCATTTTCCTCCGTTGTCGGACAAACTCGCCCCCACTTCCTCACCGCCTCGGCTGTATCTAGACCCACAGCGTATAGCGCGGACCGCGTTCAAAATTGAGCATAATGTCAAAAATGTCTTCGTCAAGCTCACTGCGACACACTGCTGTGGGGGATAACCAGCCCTTTAGATGGGTATGGAGCATTGCAGGCTAACAAAAGAAGCTAAACGACCCCCATTCAAAAGGGGTTGTTTTTTTTAACTTTGTTGGAATATAAAGTAGGTTTCTGGATGATACATTTTTAGTTTTTTTTTTTTCATCTTAAAAAAATTTCACTTAAGGTTTGAAAGAGGATACTTATCAAATGTTCATGTGGTAATTTAAGTCTGAGGCCAAACAATCCAGGCCTGAATCTCTGGACTAGAGCAATGTAGGATTGGAGGCGACCGCCATGTCATAAAGATGGTTAAGAAAGGTTTATTTTAGTCATTAGGTTTGGACTTTGACCTGATTTATGACCTAATTAGGAAAAAAAAGAGAAAAAAAGACTAATTCATCACAGGGATTTGTCATCTTAAAGGACCTTCAGACACCTGGATTAACTTCCCTGCTTATCCAAACGTTGGAAAATCTATTTTCAGCATTTGTTGAAGACAATGTAGACGTGTCAAAATAGATTATCTGGAAGAGCTGATGTTGTAGCAGAAAAGATGTAGACAGCCCGTGATTATCAGCCGTATGAAAGACGAGCGCGTGAGAGGCCACGCACAGGGCCGCAATTTGAAGGAGAGTCCTATTTATCTCACCTGAACATTTTCCCCGAGTCTTTCATCTGGCTGAGCAATGGAAGAGCAATTAATTTCTGACTCCGCCGTGCACGCCTCGATAACAAAAGCAGGACTTGTTTCAGAGGAGAAAGGCTGGCGCAACGTTTTCCAACAGTCTGAGGTGGAGAACAGTCTTCATAAAGCCTGAAGGAAGCGCTGCAGACTTCAGTGGATTTACTGACTGGGGAGGAATGCAGGAAGTGTGGCCGCTGACAGATAAACAGCGATAGGAGCAACCTGAAAATATTTTCTTACATTAAACTTATAAACATTTTATTAGCCAAAATATTGAAGCTATCTTATTGCAATTTTATTTGACGCAGTAGGTAGCACTGCTGCCTGGCAGCAAGAAGGTTCTGGGTTCGATCCCCGATCCATCCATCCATCCATCATCCATCATCCATCCATCATCCATCCATCCATCCATCATCCATCATCCATCCATCCATCCATATTTCTCTCTTTCTCCATATAGGCTAATGATCGTTCACGCTCTCTGTCGTTCCCCTGTGGCGCGAGCACAGGGCAGCTGTTACGCGCCTTTAGCGATCATGCGCGTTTCCTGTCGCTTGCGCCGCGCTGTGCGGGGATGCAGGGGAAACCGTATCTGATGGGGAAACGCAGCTCGACGTGACACCAGTATTTCCATCTGGAAAACGCTGTTCTTCTGCTGGAGTCCTCCTCACTCTCCATCCTCCCCTCTCTCATGACGCGCGCACGAGTCCTATCATGAAAAAAGGTTCATTGTGCGACCTGAGTAACGTGCAGTAACGGGTGTCGGCAATTGTAACTGCGTTATAGTTACAGTAAGAGTAATCATTTTGATTACTCGTTACTAAAATAAGGTAGCGGCAATATGGGGTATGGGGTACTGCAGTCTAACAAAAGAAACCAAACGACCCCCATTCCAAAGGTGTGTACCCACTTTTGTAAACAAAATCAAGGCTTTGTTGGGCTACTATATAAAACATTGACTTCCACGCTATTCCTGTCATTTTGAATTGAAAAAGCTTCCTGGATGGGAAACAAAACGTCATGGATTGTTTTGAATTTGTTTGGAATGACAGAGTATAAATATAAAGAAACATAATAATAAATAATACCTGATTTAGCATTAAAGAAAGTGCAAAAACTTACTAAATCTACAGATGTAAACACCGCAGCGAATTCAACTCCAATCAAAGATTTCTAATTGCTAAGATACAGACAGTAGAACAACCAATCAGATGGTTGCATTGGTTAATATCATGTTTTAGCACCATAACCTCTGCTCGGAGATTGTTTAGCCTCGGGGAGGTCACTGGTCCCATTATATGACAACAATTAGGCCCTCTGCAGTATCCTCATCAACAACCGCTCCTTCTTCCCTCTGGGCAAAGCTGATGAGCAATAACCCACTTAGCCTCCTTTAAAGGACTCCAGTATCTTGGGAAATAACAGAGATTGTGTCTCCTGTGAGCACAGGGAAAAGAAAGGATTTTACTGCTGTGAAAACCTGGTCAAAATCCTACATTACCGGGTTCTTTATTCAAATTTACTAAACAATACCGTCTGCGCAGACTGTGAGTTAAACGACTCGGTTTGCCTTTGGAGTCAGATCTGAAGACACATCTATAAAAACATGCCTGTGCACCCAGGGCAACAGTGGTCTCAGAGAGTCTGTTTTCAGCACTGACTCACCGACTGCAGTCAAAGCAAGCGGAATATCAGCAACACCTCGCTGCATGTTTTCAGAAGGGCAGCAGCACCTTGGTAATAACAAGGAATGTTAGGTGCAACAGGCTGTTTCGTGGTCATTAGACACAAACAAGTCCACGCATAAAATGACGAGTTTATTCGTACTGCATGTTAACGACCCCCCTTTCAGAGACATAGACAGGTATGGGGCATTGCAGGCTAATAAAGAACACAAACGACCCTATTCCTAAGCCAAAAAAAGGCTTTGCTTTTGTCCACTCTATAAAGCCTGGAACTCAATGCTATTTCTGAGATTTTTTTATTGAAAAAGCTTCCCGAATGGGAAGCGAAACATCTTCAAACTTGGAAACAAAGTCCAGTGGATTGTTGTTTTTTTTACTTTTTTTTGGAACAAATTAATTGTCAAAGGGGTTCAGATTTGGGTCTGCTTTTCTCTTTTGTGTCTGTTTAGGATCTGAATTTGGGGTTAATCTCTTTTATCTAGGACTCTATATGGAGCTCATGTATCTCTGGCAACTAAAAAGCCTGATTCTATGATTCTGCTGCTACTTGACCTGAATTTATTTTTTTTAAACTCTTCTAAACAAAATGATTATTAAGAGTTTGTCTTGTCAAACCACAAACCTTTTCCCCTGAAAACATTTGACTTGTTTCCGTGGTAAGTTAACAAAACTGTGAGCTTGAAGTCCTAATTTTGAGGCATGGTCTTCTTCCTTGGTTGGCATTGTCACAGTAATTCCAAAACAGTTACAAAAACAAACCACTGGACTTTGTTTCCAAGTTTGAAGAGGTTTCACTTCCTATCCAGGAAGCTTTTTCAGTTCAAATAGTCAGGAATAGTGCTGAGTTCATGGCGATATACAGAAGCAAGCCCTTGTTTAGACAACAGGGGTCGATAAAGGGAACAACACCCCTTTCAGAGACATAGACAGGTATGGGGCATTGCAGGCTAACAAAAGAAGCTAAACGACCCCCGTTCGTCCGTTTCATTTTGCAGGTTTTCCAAACAAAATCAAGGCTTTGTTGGGCTACTGTATAAAACCTGGAACTCAACACTATTTTTGACATTTTGAATTGAAAAAGTTTCCTGGATGGAAGAGAAACGTCTTCAAACCTGGAAACAAAGTCCAGTGGAATGTTGAAATTTTTTACTTTTTGGAATGACTATGACCCAGATGACTGAGAATCTGCACCAGCACATTGTCTAAGTCCATCAGGACATAAAGCTTTCTCTTTGTGAGAGGGTTGAGCTTTCCGTTCCTGGGTTGTTCCTGAACATTCCGACCAGTTTCTTTCATCTGAGGGACACTAAAGGCCTGGTTATCGTCCTGCAGCAGTGTGTCGCAGTGAGCTTGTTGCAGATATTTCTGATTCATGCCCAATATTGAAGCGTGGTATGCGCTGTTATTCCACGCCACAACACAAGAGGGACAATCAGGAACTAGCTGTGAGTTTAGATACGGCCGAGGCGGTAAGGAAGTGGGGGCAAGTTTGTGCAACAACGGAGGGACATGAGGGCCAAAAAGAGCAGGAATCTAGGTGGAAAAGCGTTCTCATACACCTCGCTCTTTTGGCTGCTCCATCTTCACGTTTCCAAAACGCTGGTCGTACAAACCAAACAAGCCAGTAAGGAACCAAACAGTAAATACCAGTACAGTAAATACGCATAATGTAGAGTGGATGTAGATTTGACCAATCAGAGACCTCCTGTCTACGGCACTGTCTGCAGTCGCCTACAATTTTAAAAAGGTGCAGCAGAGTGTCTGCAGAAGGAGCGGGGGCCCATTTGCATTCAATGCGACACACACAGACAACCTGGTCTCTGACTATAAATCAGCCTTGAGTGGCTCAGATGGTTGAAACAGGGAACCACCTGAGCCAGTTTAGATGGACAGTCATAACATTAGTGTCGATTCCTCCTAACTTCCCTGTCATAACATCCTGTTTCTGAAGACTTCCCTAATACCACTGGATTGGAGAATCTCAGAAATATGCTGAATAGGCGAGGTCTTCTGTTTCCCTGTAAATGGTTGGGTTTGGAATGAAAGCGGAAAGGAATCAACTCTATCACTGCATTGCAGGTTTTTAAAGCTGAAGTCTGAGTCCACCCCCCGGTTTAATCTTGGTTTTCTTCCCTAACATAGATGGCTTTCCTTTGGTCCACTCTATAAAGCTCCGAACTCAACGCTAATTCTTACAATTTGAATTGAAAAAGTTTCCTGGATGAGTCCAGTGGATTGATTTTTTTTTACTTTTTTAGATTGACTATGACCTGGATGACTGAGAACTTCACCAGGTTAATGACTTGTTTGTAACTATGCATGGAAGGACACCGGTCTACATCTATATAAATTAATAATTTAAACCAAACATAAATGGGATGTATGCATGGGCGGTTCTAGACAGGGGCCAACGGGGGCCAGTGCCCCTGTAGATCATGTCCTGGCCCCTGTTATGGCCCCTGTACTGAAGACATAATACTCAAAGAAATTCTAACGATGATATGCGCTGGAACAGACATGGTTACTGATAGATCCTTTGGATCTTTTTTTTATTTTTTTCTTTACAAATTCTGTTTTATTAACTGTTTAAAAACATAGCATAAGTGGTATTGAGATAGGATCCCAGTTTTCATCTGCTAAATGTTTTTTTCCAAAACAAATGTAAAAAAAAAAAATACTCTAGCTAATTTTAACAGTTTTTCTTAAATTCTAATTCAGATTTCATAGAAAACTGTAATTTCAACTTAAATTAAGCTTAAAAAAAAGTAAAATTCCTAAATTCTGAATGTATATTGACCTTTAAGAAATTTAGAATTTTAATGAAACCTAATTGAATAGAAATTTGACTTCATGCAGGTATCTTAATTTATTTGAATCCCTTGGCCTGTTTTTTTTTTTTATTTCATGCTTTTCTGTGCCCTCATGAAAACACGCTGGCCCCCTCCTGGCCCCCCTGGTACATTTGGTCTAGAACCGCCACTGGATGTATGTATAGGTTAGATTTTTATATTCTACTTCTGTTGCACGTTGAAGAATATTTCCACTTAAAATCAAAGCCTTAAATTAATAAAACATTGAAGCATGTGATAAATTTATGTAAACATTCAAATGCAATAAGATAAATGTGAACATAAACGTTTTATCAGTTTAACCCAGGAGGCAGCAAATAATTATTAAAAAAGGACCAGAAAAGTTTAGCAAGAACTTAAGATTCAAGAAAAGATTAATACATGTTTATTTAATTTAGTATCTTAATATATGAATGTACGTCTATTGAGGAGGTTTGAAATCATTTAGAGCCGTAAGATGATGCACACTTTCCTTTGCAATCCTTTAGAAACACAATGATAAACATTTATGTCTAAAACAACCGTTTGTAAAGTAAAATGACCATCTTGACTGAGATAAATGGTGTTTAACACCAGCCAGAGGCCCTTAAAGTCAGGTAATTAAATGCTTTATTGTGAATAATGTACCACAGTGTGCCTGCGCATAAAATGCAGGGTGTTACCACAGCACCCCCTGCAGGACAGATCGACAAACACCCATTAAAAGTGTTTGCAGGGCTTCATACTGTTGGTTTCATTGTAAGGCAGGCTGCAGAAACAGAAACAGCGAGATGTGGTAGGATTAAAACTTCCTGTCCTCTGCCTCTCTGCTGCAGGTACCTGAAGCCTGATGAGAACAAAAAGTCAAAGCACAAGACCGCTGTGAAAAAGAAGACTCTCAATCCCGAGTTCAACGAGGTAAAGCACCCCCATCTCCTAACCCTGCATTTCCAGTTGGGCTTTATTCCATCTCTGAGGTGAAGACTGTAGCAGAACAGGAGTCCAAATTAGCTTTGTGACACAGAGACATATTTGATAGCTGTTCTGTTGACTATAGGGACCTTTTTATGACGTTGCAGTAAATAATTCAGCATCGTTCTCTCAAAATATAATTCTAATATTTTTTTTTATTAACAAAAATATATTTTATCTGAAATATTTCAGGCAAGCCATTGAGATTCAGGTTGTGATTTGCAGCCAGATAAGGAGAGGTTTTGCTTTTCTGATTCCTCTGGATGCCTCAGTGGAAGGTGGATCAGTTCACATGTATCCAACTGAATACAATTGGCCAAATCCCCCCCCCACCCCCCCCCCCCCCCCCCCCCCACCCCCGCCCAGCAGCTTGACATTTCCTCTGACATTTTTAGTGCCCATATTCCTCCATCACCCCTCGGCCTTTCAGACGGACTCTTAGCAACCTCTGGTACATCAGCGCATCGATTCAAGTTGACCATAAATCTTAATATGTCCCCCCTCAAGGTAATCTGTTTTAAACCTTTTTATTAGACGTGGTTTGTATCATACTGACTCTGCACTTTTTCAATAATGCAAGTCTATATTTCCCTTTATTATGTCTGTGGAGGTCTTATACATTCCTGAAAAATCTGAAAATTCTTACCATACTTTAATGTTGCAGAGGTGGATTTAAAAAAACAGAACAAAAAAACAAGTAAAATCATTTTTCCTGAATATTATGTTTTTGTTAATCAGTTTCTTTTACCCTTTAAAGCCTGATCCAAGAATAAAACAAAACAGAAAATTACTTTTTTTTGGTTTGAAGTCCTTATTTGGCCTTTTAACAAAATATGTAAAAAGAAAAAACAGAAATACATTTTTGATATTAATAATTTATTACTCTAAAATAAGTCAAGATTATTTTTTTGTAGTCTTCTGCTGACTGTTATCAGGTGTATCTGATTGTGTACAATAGGATTTTGAGCAAAGTTTTTACCTTTAAATTATGTCAAAGGTGTCAGATGCAAAACATTTCAGTAACCGTATGTATCAAATATGATACATTTGGCATTATAGGGTTAAAGATGAAATCCTTGACTGAAACCCTTTCGGTATTAAGGACAGAGGGAGCAAAAAGACCAACTAATCCACTAAAGCCAGATTTTCTGTGTGTTATATTTAGTATGTTGCATAAATGTGCCTAAAGAGATACAGCAACACTGCATGTTTGTGACATTGTGCAGCACTTTAATGCCTAATGCTACGTTTCTAGATGTTGGAGCTTGGCCTGTTTTTCAGTGTAGTCCTGTTTCTCTGACTGTGACTAACTGGATGTGCTCTCTTCATCCTCTGACATGGGAGCTGGCTCGGAGCTCGTCTGCCTGGCTGTGTGTTTCCTGGACAGGGCCGCCTTTTACAGTTGCCTTTTGTATCTATGCTTCTTTTTCTATGTCTGCTTCTGTCTCCTTGAACCTTTAGTCGCTATATTTAGCGACTTTTCAGACCCCTCTAGCACTTTGATTTCTAAAAAGCTCCTAGCGCCAAATCTAGCGACTTTTTTTCTGCTACTGGAGACTTTGGCGACGACATCTAAAAGCAGGGAACTCTGCTCTCCAGAGCAAGTAGATGGGTAACCCCGCGTAACTCCTGCTCTCCTCTATCTTGTCTGCTGTCATGATTCATGCAGCTATAATTTATTACTTTCTCTTATTTTAGTTATTTACTTTTGCTGTTGCCTTTTTAGAAACACAGGAAGGAGCAATCAGCCAAGTTCGAATAGGCTTACTGATTGGAAAGTCTTTGATTCTTTTTTGAGACAGCGTTAATGTCATGATTTCATTAAAGGTCTGACCCAAAATGCAGAAGACCAAACAGAGAGACCAGGGGAAAGTTTAACAGGTTTATTAAGAATATAGAGATGAGTCTAGTGCTGCTCTGAACACTGTCAAACTGGAATTCTCCAAAAAAAGGTGTCCTTTATGGAATCCAGTCTGTGTGGAATGTTCCAGAGATTGTC
The DNA here is from genome assembly GCA_030533445.1 of Cyprinodon diabolis. Lineage (NCBI taxonomy): Eukaryota > Metazoa > Chordata > Actinopteri > Cyprinodontiformes > Cyprinodontidae > Cyprinodon > Cyprinodon diabolis. The sequence goes on from CM060072.1 coordinate 3,180,451, forward strand.
TTGTTTGGAGTTGGGCGGACAGGGTTACTCAGACTGCGGTTGTTCCTTGGTGAATAGAGAAGCTGACTGCCACTCAGATTTCCTGCGGTACCTGAACGGGCTGTGGTGTAGATGAAACCTTTGCTCGGTGTGAAGCTCAAACGACCTCTTGGGGAAAGTGGATCCAAACTTCCTGTTTGGAGTGAATGGAGGAGCTGACTGCCACTCAGATTTCCTGCGGTACTTGAACGGGCTGTGGTGTAGATTAAACCTTTGCTCGGTGTGAAGCTCAAACGACCTCTTGGGGAAAGTGGATCCAAACTTCCTGTTTGGAGTGAATGGAGGAGCTGACTGCCACTCAGATTTCCTGCGGTACTTGAACGGGCTGTGGTGTAGATTAAACCTTTGCTCGGTGTGAAGCTCAAACGACCTCTTGGGGAAAGTGGATCCAAACTTCCTGTTTGGAGTGAATGGAGGAGCTGACTGCCACTCAGATTTCCTGCGGTACTTGAACGGGCTGCAGTGCAGATGAAACTTTTGCTCGGTGTGAAGCTCAAACGACCTCTTGGGGAAAGTGAGAGGTAAAGACAAAAAAAAAAGTTAAGACTCAGGTTGACAAAAACTCAGTTTAACTCAGCAAAACTCAGCTTGGCTGGAGTACCCAAACTGGCAAACAAAAACTCAGGTTAGACTCTGCTAAACTAAGCATGGCTAGAGTGCCCTGTATTGGCAAACACTCTGGCGTCGAGGTAGTGGCAGTCAGCAGCTTAAGAGCACTCCACAGGTTATGAGGCAATGAGCTGCAGGTGTGCAGGGAGATCCAATGAGGACGGGGGCACCACCATGGAGGAGGTGGTGCCCCCCATGGAGGAGGCGGAGGAGGAAAGGAAACACAAAAACAGACCACCCAAACTGGATTCCTGACAGTTAAAAGTCAGCTGAGCACATTGCCAATATGAAAAGAAAAGATAAAAGAAAACATAATGAGGAAAACAGCAAGAAAATGGATAAGAAGAAAGGGACAAAAGGTAGAACAAATAATCTATGTCTGTTCTATAAAACTTTCTGTATCTGTGTAATGGGTGTGTTTTACATGTTGTTTCCTCAGTTCAGAGGGTCCAACTCCTGTCTTTGCCTAGGGCCCCACATTTCTTAAATACACCCCTGTTGCTGAACACTGAAAAAAGTAAAAGGCACCCTCAGAGAGGACTCATTGTATGCATATACTCTGTAGGTCTCCGTTAACAGTTGTCTTTCTTCTGATTTGTCCACAAAGGAGTTCTGTTACGACATAAAATATGCAGACCTCACTAAAAAGACTTTGGAGATCACCGTGTGGGACTACGACATCGGAAAGTCAAATGATTTCATTGGTGAGTCTGATGCCGTCATATGGGAGGTATGCTATTGTAGAGGAAGGGGTTAAATACATGGAGCCGCATCCAGCAGCTCATCATAGGCTCTGTCCAGCTGAGGCTCCATCGGTTCGGTTTCTTTGCAAAAATTAAAACATGTATCACCTTTTAAACTGCCTTTCACACCTACAGTGTATCGGCACCTAATACTGGGTATGGTTGCATTTTTGTTTAAAAAAAAAAGAAGATAAATACCCTTTGTCTTTCGTGAATTCCCCCCCAAGTGAAATCAGTGGAAGCATTTAAATTTAGGCAACAAACCAGGTCCCAGCAACACCCAGCAGCAACCTCTCATTTTGGGAGAAAAGATCTATTGGTGCCTTTTATCAAATAATGACAAATCTCTGCAGTTCAGTAATAAATCTTTAACTGGAGGGCTAACAATTGATAACATGTTATTAAATAAACTACTTCCATGGTGTACAAGCGCCTGATTAACCATTAGTCTGCATTTGATTAAAGATAATAAAGATAAATAGTCTTTACAGCTCGTGCCAATTAACAGACTTTAAGTTCTGTGTTATTTGTTCAAACTCTATTTTCTTCTTGAGGGAGATTTCAGACATTACATTTAGACTAATTTAGATAGGATTTAAAAATAGGGGTGGGAGATGTGAGCTTTATGGTGATATTTTGTGAAATTTACAATAAAAGTGATAATTAAAAAAAGTATTTACTCGTTCTTTACCGTCTTTCGTAGGGAAATGTATGACTGTTCAATGCCGCACAAATACTGCAAAATAGGTTTTATCAGGACACCAGTGACACACAACCGTGATCTTGATCACTAAAATGCAGTCAACAGCTGCATTCAATCATGTATTTTTATTTAATGATATTTATTGAGGTAAAAAATAATCAATATTAGCAACTATGGTTATGATTTTCAAAAATCGTAAATAGGAATTTGAAATTATGATTAATCACATTTCATACCATGATAACAAACTCTTCATGGTGGTGATAAATAATTAATGCCTGTTTCTATGTATTTTAGTCCAGAACGTTGTTAGATTCACCAAGAATCAACTAAGTGTGAGGTAATGAACTAAGTAAATCTGAATCTGTATCATCTTGTAAAGTGATTCTAATAATGTAAAAAAAATATGTTTTTAACTGTAATTATGAAGGAGTTATAAAAACAGTCTTATTGCAAAATGTTATTAAATTCAGTTTATTTCTATAGCTCTAATTCACATCATGTCATCTCAAGGAGCTTTCCAGTTCACCAGATCATCCAGTCAGATTGATTCAAAGATTTCTTTCCCACGAAAAACAGCTGATTGCATCGACTCATTGACTCAAAGGCAATCTCTCATGCTAAGCATGCTTGTAGCGACAGTGGAGAGGAAAAACTCCCTTTTAACAGGAAGAAACCTCCAGCAGAACCAGGGAAACATATAAAAAACCTTATTTTAGTTCATCCCCAAACTGTAATATTGTGTATGCAGCAACCAGCTTTAAGAAGAGAGTACCAGTAAAGTAGCCTCATGAGACCATCCTGATCTCGCGAGCTTTCAAGGTTTCACTCGCAGATCAGTCTGGAGACTCTCCGTAAAAGAGAATTTGGAGCCGTTCAACAAACGAACGTCCAATCAGCGTTGGCTTTGAGGAGGGTTGAGGTGTGACGCAACGAGAAGCGCGACAGTTCAGTCTAAAGAACATGTCGGCTTCGGCCGATGAAACTAGCGTTAGCGTGGCTATCGAGCAAGTTTTATCGGAATTACAGAGTATTTCTTCACTGAAAGAAGAGCAAAACACTGCTCTGGAGGCTTTTCTCAGAGGAAAAGATGTTTTTGCTCTTCTCCCGACTGGTTTCAGCAAGAGTAGCCTGGCTTGTGGTTGTGTTTTCGTCGTCGCTCTGTTAGTACGTCATATGCTTCGTTGATCTGATTGGTTTATTTGGCCCGTCTATCACCAACATAGGCCAATCAGCTAACCAGTATTTTTGCCCCTTCCAAAAATTACTTCAACGGAAGGTTTCCAGATGGATATGCGGAGCAAATCCATCTGGCGGAGTCAGGTTACCAGTAAAGTGGGATGAAGATGAAATCCACCTGTTGTTAAACTGAAGCTCAGTAAGAATCATGTAATTGGTCTGTGAGAACAAACAGCATCATTAAATCAAGAAACACGCAGGTAGGGGAGGGAGGAAGTTATAAAGGAATTTAAAGCATCCCTTGGCCTGTTTAATTAACCATCTCGACAGTGAGGATGAAAAACATATATATAAAACATGAAACATTTTCCTTTATCTGTTCTTTATCTGATTGCCGCTCCCCTGATACATCCTATCTGTACATTTTCTTCTAGGTGGAGTATCTCTGGGCATCAATGCGAATGGAGAGCGGCTAAAGCACTGGTTTGACTGCCTCAAAAACAAGGACAAAAAAATAGAACGCTGGCACACACTGACCAATGAGTTACCGGGCTCACTGAACGAGTGAAGATCTGCATCCTGTCATCAAACCCAATGGCCTCCAGCCCCAACTGCCCACACCCCATCAGCTCTTCTCTTGATTCTTCTCAAGTTGGACGACAAAACTTCTCTCTATGGGAATATATTTCCTGTCAACAGGGCTAAATTATATATTACAGGTCTTGCACATCACAACTTGCACGACTGCTTATGTAACCTCCTTTCCAGTTATCAAGTCCACCCAGAGAATGATGGGCTGTTGACTTCTTACTGTTCAGCTGTCTTGCATGATCGGTGAAGATAAAGAAAAGTAAATAGTCTCTGTTTGATGAGGCCTTTTACAGCAGCTGAATAAACTTCACAGAACATAAAGCAGGAGAGAAACAAAACCACCTTCCTATGTGAAACACAGCAGAAATGTAGGCGAAAATGATACTGAAAGAGTAGCAAATGTTTCCTGATGTGGATCATCTCAAACTAACATTTGCTCATCAGACTTTTTTCTAATATTTTGTTTTGTAAAGACTAACCTGTGTAGGAATATGTTGCCATTTTATATTGGTTTAACATTTTACACAACAGACTGATTAGTAGCTTTAGTTGCTGAAGAAATGCCTCATTTAAACATTATAGTCCCAATCTGACAGAAAACTATCATCCTTTAGAGCCTGCTTAAATTTTGCAATTATTCTTCAATCAAATCCTTTTTTTTTATAAACAATAACAGTTCTCAACCTTTTATTTGACCAATAAAAAGCAGTTCCTTGCGTTTTGAACACAGACTTAGAGGCCACAGGGAAGGAAACTCGTAGGCACAAACTTGTTTACAAAATAACTTAATCTTCCCATGATGACTTCATGTACTGCCAATCAGATCCAGATTTTCAGCTTGGGAGAGGTGGTTTTAATTAACCTGACTCCGCCAGATGGATTTGCTCCGCATATCCATCTGGAAACCTTCCGTTGAAGTAATTTTGGGAAGGGGCGAAAATACTGGTTAGCTGATTGGCCTATGTTGGTGATAGACGGGCCAAATAAACCAATCAGATCAACGAAGCATATGACGTACTAACAGAGCGACGACGAAGAGGAGCCAATTGATATATCAAACTCTTGCCTAAACCAGTCGGGAGAAGAGCAAAAACATCTTTTCCTCTGAGAAAAGCCTCCAGAGCAGTGTTTTGCTCTTCTTTCAGTGAAGAAATACTCTGTAATTCCGATAAAACTTGCTCGATAGCCACGCTAACGCTAGTTTCATCGGCTGAAGCCGCCATGTTCTTTAGACTGAACTGTCGCGCTTCTCGTTGCGTCACACCTCAACCCGCCTCAAAGCCAACGCTGATTGGACGTTCGTTTGGTGAACGGCTCCAAATTTTCTTTAACGGAGAGTCTCCAGACTGATTAGCGAGTGAAACCTTGAAAGCTCGCGAGATCAGGATGGTCTCAAGAGGCTAGGTTTTAGTAGGCTTAAAGAAAACAAGAAAACTAAGCGTTTGGATTTTTAAAAGATGTTTTGAGATTGAAGGCCAGCATTTTTGTCCATTTGTGATCAATAAATTAGCTTATAAATGTATAAGCCTGTTAGAGCAACCGACTTATGCAGTTTGAGAGTCAAAACAGAGCAAGAAGGTCCATTGAACAACTCTAAGTAATTTTGTGTCTCGCTTGGACTCTGATTAGTCTCAAAGGACACATGATATGATTAATAGACTATTTACTTTTCAGTTGAGCTTTGGGGTTAACTCATAAAACTTGTATTAATTCCCATTTCCAAAGTAAAATATCATGTAAAAGCAAATTTAAAAATAGAAAAACAGACAAACAAGCAGCTAAGAGTTGCTTAAAGGAGGGGATGCTTCATATGGAACAACAGACTAAGGGTGTTGTAGCGGCACTCCAGCTCCTTTAGTTTCTTCGGTACCGCACGCATGGAAAAACAGTCTAGCAACTAGTATCGAAGCGTGAGCAATTCCAAATAATGTTCTTCAACTTGTGATGTTTATTAAAAGAAAACAAAAATAAGAGAACATCCACTTTCGTATAAAATAAACTCGGTCAAAAACTGTGTTGCTTCCAGCGTATCTGTTTTTCCCTCAGTCCTTACGTACAGTACGTAAAAGCAAACAAAAAAAAAAAAACACGGATACAATTACACCATTCAGGAAGCCCAAAAATATGCATCTCAAATTGCATTTCTATATTCTATGATTTTAATATTAGATTCCGTAAAAATTCAAAAAATATCCACTGGACTTGGTTTCCAAGATTTGAAGACGTTTTGCCAATATTAGAGTTTTTAAACTTAAATTGTAATCTTAACAACAAACAAAATTATCAATCTTGTATTTTAACCCTTTTTAAATCTATAAATGAATTTGTGTCAAATTGGCTCTTACAGGTGTGTCCGCTTGAAGTCAAGTAAGGCATTATGCTACGCTCAGACCGCATGCTGCAGAGGCAGCAGAAGCAGCTGGTTTAAATGCAAAATCAATGGTTGACATGCATCAAGGTGCAGGAAAGGTCCTGCAGCGCGTCTAGAGCAGCAGGAGCAGCGCATCTTGACGCACCTGAGCAGCCAAAGCAGCTCCTCATGAGCTTCTGAGCATCTGAGGTGCAGGACGCGCTTCAGAAGCAGCAGCTGCTGGAGTTGGAAAACGTTAACATTTGCTGCTGGACGCGTCGCATCAACCATCAACCAATCAGAAGCTTATCTGGGAGCTGGCAGGGAGACGGACACAGCACTGCTGATGCAGAAAATTAACTTAAAATGCAGAAACCTGCCGGCAGAATTTGTTAAATTTTATCATCCTGGTGCCTGCAGTTTGGATTACATACGCGAAAAACGCCTTCCAGCCGCTGTGAACAGTAAAAACACAAAGAGGCGACAGGACCAGAGGCAGCTGTTGATGGGGATTTCCAGTGACAGCTCACCACCGGTGTATGTGGGTTTCATGCTGGTCCGACAGCCAAATAATATTTGAATGCAGGGTCGTAATCTTGATGAACCGACTGCACAGATGAAGTTTTCAGGACTTTCTCACTTAAAAACAGATTAAAACTATTTTTCACCCTCTGATCACAGAAAATGCATCGGGACACACTTTACTCGACGCGATTTAGGAGCGTCAAAGATGCACTTGAGGCACGTCAGACCTTAATGTTGTCAAGCATCAAAAATGAAGAAGCGGACGTTTTTTTGCTGCTTCCAGCGCTTGCGATCTGAATATAGCATAAGAAAAAGTTAAAGTTCAAAGAGGAAACCTCTGGGGGGCAGAGAACCTGTTATAGGTGTTGTAATACTATTGCCAGGCCAGCAGGTGGTGTGCTAGCGCCCCCATATAGGTGTGAAAGGTACAAGAAAGATAGGAAAATGTGAAGAATGAATGCAGAAGGGGGGAATAAAGTCTTTAGATGTTGCTCTTTGTTTGGCGCATGCATATTAAGGGTAATGGAGGATGCAAACACACCAGTGTGTAGCCAGTAATGCTTAAAGGGGTATCATGGTGTTTGGCGCATGCATATTAAGGGTAATGGAGGATGCAAACACACCAGTGTGTAGCCAGTAATGCTTAAAGGGGTATCATGGTGGAGAGGCTAGAGGGACGGCTTCAGACTTGTCCATTCTTAGAGCTGCTTTCAAACGTAATCGGTTTCACGGCTGCTTCGTTGCGATTGGACCCGGAACCGACAAAGCAGCTTGTCATATACAGTCAAATCCAGCTTCATCTGCATAGCGCTTAAAGCATCAAGTCATGAGAAATGTTGTAGCTTAAAGACCTAGCAGACTGGTACCTTTCCACAGAATTTAAAAGCACACCCAAATCCAGTCTGTTTGTCGTTCACCACAATGGTGAATGATTGCTTCTGACCAAATACTTTGAATCATAAAATACATTTTTGATGCAATTAGATGCCAGCTGTAATTCCTGCTCCAGTTTGACCAACACTCTTACTTTGATACACGTTTATATTCCTGTAATGTTTTTCCTGTTTCCATTCATTTTATCTCCAGAATAATTCATATTAGTCAGCTGTGCAATGTGATGAGTCTAACTTTTCATGTTGATTACATGGTCCCCCCGGAAACTAAAACATTATTTCTAGGACCCATCCTCCACATCAATAAATTGTCCAACTTTAGGGGCTATGTTAGAAACGGAGACCACAAAGGTGACCGTAGACAGTGCCGCAGAAAGGAGGCCTTTGATTGGTCTAATCTACATCCGCTCTACACTACCCGTATTTCCTGTTTTTTTCCTTACCGGCTTGTTTTGTTTGTCTGACCGCTATTGTGGAAAAAAACTGGTGAAGATGGACCAGCTAGAAGAGCGAGGTGCGCGAGAACGCTTGGACCCTTTTCCCACCTGGATCCCCGCTCTTTTTGGCCCTCATGTCCCCCCATTGTCGCACAAACTTCCCCACTTCCTCGCCGCCTCGGCCGTATCTAAACCCACAGCTAGTTCTTGATTGGCCCTCTGGCGCTGTGGCGTGGAATAACATAGCGCAGACCACGCTTCAATATTGGGCATGAATCAAAAATACCTGCAACAAGCTCACTGCAACAAACCGTCTTTAGTGAATCTGGGTAGGGTTGTCACGATACTAAACTTTTCAACTACATACCGATACTAAGGAAAATATTCGATACCATTTTCGATACCTCAAGGATAAAAACAAAGACTCCAAAATTCTACAGAAATATTTTCATTAATAAATAAAATACTATAAATAAATACAATAAAGGTTGCATGCTGTGCACAATATTAAGCAAGCTTGATAAAAAACTTATAAAATTAAAATTAAGTGTTCCTTCCTTGGCTATGCTTTGCTCACATAACAATGACACTAGCCAAACCGGTTAAGAAACAAAAATAATTCTCAGCAGCTGCACCTGTTACAAAGAAAAAGTCTGAAACTGAAAAGTGCGTAGAATTATTCAATCACACAGTGTTCTGAAAGTGCATTGTCCTCTATTCTGCACTTTAGATGAATGACTGCTTAGGTGCCACTGGTGGTAGCACTGTATCCGGATACTTTTTTGAGTAGCAATACTTTTGACAACCCTAAATCTGGGTATTGTTTGTTTAGGCAAAATTAAAAACTTTCATTGTCACATGATTCACTATCAGATCTTTTCTTCATGGGAGTGCATATATTTAGCGTATTTTTGTGTTGTCACTTATTTCTCATTAGGATCACTTTTAGGGGCGCCGCCAGAAATCGCCGTGAAAGACATTAATATCCCCCCCCCCCCCCCCCCCCCCCAAAAAAATGCTTTAAAACTGCTGTGAAGATGCACTGAAGAGTCTCATTTACATTTTCAATGTAATTTTTATAATAAAATTACTACAAAGGAAAATTATCAGAACACGAATAAGTTAAATAGACACTTTAAATTGAATAAAATGGTGGATAAAAAACTTGGATTGTCAATTTATTCTTTTTTTTTCACGTTTACTGCTGAAAAATGAGGGAGAACATGAAGATTATTTTACTGCTGGATTGTCTTTTTATATTTGAAATATCTATTGAGACATATCTTTTCTTATTGTTTTGGGCCCCACCTCAATCAAGGGCCTTTAGAATCTTCCTGACTTTTCCCCTTAATAAGGCGCTCGTGGTCACTTTACATCGCTGCTGTAACTCAAATATAAAAAAAATAATAAGCAACAGCTTAGGCTGACAGTCCTCTTTATCTTATTAGATATTATCACCAAATTGCAATGATATAATCTTCCAAAAATTAATTTTAAACGATGTAAAATGATGCATAGCGTGTAGTTTAGGATCACGGATGCTTAAATGAAGGAAAGTGACTTTTTTTTTCTACTGATATCTGTTTAAAATAGAATGTCTGACAACTGCAGAAAAAAAAAGCCAAAGTTATAAAAAAATGTATTTCAAAAATCACCAAAACCTTTCCAGGGACGTCAGTGGGTTCGGTGGGGATGTTAAGTCACTAAGTTTTCCTAATTTATTTAGAAAATACATTTCAATTAACTCCATCCAAACTTAAGTTGAACTTCCTGAAACCTGCAGAAACCCCTGAGCAAAAACACCCGACGGTATTATATAAGCGTGCATTGTTTACAATGATCTGTTTGTTTCAGAATTTACAAACAGATCAATACTGAAGTGACTTGAGCCGTTTAGAAAATATTTTTTAACGTACCGGCACTCTGTTTATTTTCATATATATGAGACAGAATGTACATTTAGAATGTGCACCTTAGTGCTTAGAGATGTCCACTTCTGTGTATGGACCTGCTCCTACTATTGAACAGAACTTGAATAATTTAGCACTCCTTAAGGACTCCAAACCTGGTGTTCTGTCAGACCAGCATACCCATAGTCAATACCTGTTTATCCCTTTAGATCAGAGGTAACCATTTAAAAATCAGCGGTGTCCAAATAAAGAAAATCAACAACCAGTAAAGGTCCAGAGACATTTTAATTATAATCCATTACTTCAAAAAGATTTTACACTGAAATAAAATGAGGTGTTTATGCATCCATGTTATACATTGACTTTTTAAATAAAAAAAAATCTTTAAAAAAAATGGAGCATTTTTCCATTTTAAAATCTAAAGTGTTTTTTCAAGCAAAGAACAACAATCTTTCACTTTGGCATAAAGACAATTTCCTTATTCACATATCTTATAAAACACCTGAACTGATTGTTTGTTATTTTCTTTCTTTTTTCTTTCTTAATGTTGGCAGTGGACTTTAGGCTGCCCTGCAAGGCTTTAAACCTGGCTTTGAATGGAGACTAAGCCATTCTCAAGCACATATCAAGGTTCTCATTTTGAGCCTGGATCCAGGTTTATTGTTGATTCTGTTCATGGTGGAGAATCCTGCTTCACAGCAGCAGGTTGAGCCAAACATCCTCTAAATGTGCAGGGTCATCTTTGAGCACGCCATTTCACTTTTCTTTCACCAGTTCACCACAGTTCTTCCAGCAGTCCACACTTTCTCTGCTCTCTTTTTCTCATCGTCTTCTCCTTCTTTCCCATCGCCCGGCTTGCCACAGGTTTGCCTGCTGTGTCTAAAAGTAGCAGCAGCAGCAGCTCAGACTGACAGCTCATTGGCTCATTTGGATCACGTGCAGCCTGGAGCCGGACGCTCCCCAGGGCTTTACCGTATTAACAGGAGAAGCGGCGCAAGTGAAATTAGACAGCGATGTCGGACAACATGAAGTAATCTATAAATGTTTTAAATCAGGTTGGGTCTGGATTAGCCAGCAGGTGCGTCCGTATCCGGACCGCGGTCCGCCAATCCGTAACCTCTGCTTTAGATTATCCCTTTAGTTTTGTATGAAAAATTACTTTACAAGAGTGAATGTGATTGGTCGATTATCAAGGGATTATTTGGTGGAAGGTTCCCAAGCAAGTTTGGTTGTGGCCGGTTTGTTGGAAGCATGTTGTTAACCAGTTAGCATCTTAGTGCTAGCAGGTTCCCAATGGGAAATTCCATTGGGACCAAGTAGCACTAAATTGGTGACTTAGAAACGACGCTGTCAAGGAACGCTATGGACAGCGGAAACATGCAAGAGGAGGAGAGTTTAGTGTCGGAGGTCGTGGATGAGTCTCCTCCGTCATCCATGTTTTATTTAGAGGAGGAAAGCGGGGAGGAAGATGTTGTGGAAGAGGACGCCAGGGCGGCAGAAGCTTGGTTTGGTGTAGAAGGCTTCCAGCCATACATGTTTGAGCCCTTGCCTCGCAACGCTGCCAGTTCTGTTAGCTCTACGCCTGCCGAAGACACAGACGTCCATCCCCGTGGACACTGGGACGCAACTCAATGGGAAAGGAAAGGATTCTGATTTCAACCGTTGCGTATGAATCAAGATGCTATAACAGAAATAATTACATTGACAGATTCAATTCAATTCAGTTTATTTCTATAGCTCCAATTCACATCATGTCATCTCAGGTCACTTTCCAGTTCAACCAGATCATCCAGTCAAATTGATTCAAAGTTTTCTATCTAAGGAAAACCAGTTGATTGCATCGACTCATTGACTCTTCAGCAATCCCTCAGATGACCATTGATATATGATTAGGTGTTCAGGCTGACTTATGACTAACTGGCCTGCATAAAATAATGGGAAAAAAACTGATTTTAAGACAGGATTTCAAATCTTTTGGGACAATATGGTCTGATAAAGAGTACATTTATATACATGTTGAAGCTAGAATGATTTGAAATTTAAATATGACTTCCCTACGACTTTAATAATCCTAGGGCAAAATGACTTTTGTTACATTACTTCATCTGTAATAGAGTGACTATAGGACCAGTTTGACAATTTCATACAATATATATAATCAGGGGGTCGCCGCTCCATGTCGCCATCAGTTTGGGGGTCCTTGGCCTGGAAAATGTTTAGGACCCCTGCTTTAAACTTCCTCAGTGGGCGTGTATCCCGTTAGTCATGTACAAAAAAACAATTAATTAGTAACTTTTTCGTGTTTTTTGAGGCATATGGAGATCTGACCTTAAATAGTTTTTTTTGTACAGGACTAAAAGGCTACACGCCCGTTGAGGTAGTTTAAAGTCTATTTTTGTAAAAAACTAAAGGGATAAATGCAAATCTGATGTCTAGCGAATGTGTATTGATTATAGGTATGCTGGTCTATATACTGTCTGTATACCGGCTCTGCAGTTTGGGTTGCAAGTCATGTGGTTTTGATTTTATGACTTTGAGTGCAACTTTTCCTGCATGGCCACACACCACCACACTTTTTTTTTTGTAAATTTCCACTGCATGCTCGCTGTAAAACAGACAAACACATATGTAAAAAAAAAAAAAAGCTGACAAAATGGTTCAACGATCAGGATTCCTGTCATGCTCGTTATTTAGGAAACAGCTTCTTGTCGCTGTAAGTGATCAGCCGGGCGTGTTTGTTTTCAGGAGCACGTCGATGCCGTCAGTGTGGCTGACTGTTTTAGTGATCACATCATTTTATCTCACCGATTACAGCCGGTCGATAGCGACGAGCAGCACCTATGTCTCTGTTAAATGATCTAACCTCCTCTGACCACAGCTTCTTTCTCGTTACTGATTAATTTATTAGCTCCTATCCATTAACTTATTTTTATTTTTTTGATTTATCACACTGTCACCAGAAATATATTCTTTAATTCAACCCATTGGGCCTCATCCTGCCGCTTTCCCTAAGTGTTAACAGCCTTTGCAGCTGCATTGATTTATGTCCATGAGACATTGTTGGCATCTCAATATTCTCCTTGACACGGTGATCCCTCTTGCTCTCTGGTGAATAGTAATGAATACAAACGACACGTGGTTTTGGTTTTGTAACCTGTCCGCCTTTGTGTGCAAGCTCAATATTATGAAACAAATGGAGAAAAAAAAAAATCCTAAATGCATGTGTATGTTCATGGTTTTGTCATGAGACGACTTTGCCTAATGTTTGATACTGTTTTTTCTGTATAAATGAAGAAAAATATATGACTGTGGATGCTCTACGATTATGCTAAGAGTCGGTCTTTCTTCTGAACAACATTTTGTACCTTGGAACTCTATCGCATCGCCTGTTTGGCTCCTGTATCGACTATCCGAACGCGTGACTCGATGTGAATTAAAATTCCTCCTTTTGTTTGTTGTTTGCTTTCCTTTTTAATACTCAGGCACTTGTTTGAATTTGTATTTTTTCTGATTTGTTGAATGTATTAATATAAATGCATTGTATCAAATTATATTTTAGTCCTTTGCCAAATGGAGAGTGTTTTGTGTTTTTTCTTTTTCTCTGTTGATATTGGTTGTGGAGTTTATCTACGGTCGGGTCGTGGAGCTAAGAGGTCAGCCCTCTCCTCAGTGATACTCTGCAGCTCCAAGTGAGGGAACCCTGTCCTCCTGTCCAGGTTGCAGTCTGTCCACAGAGTTTGAAAGATTTGGGAATTTTACTGGAGTATTTTAAAGTTCTTTATAAGTATTATTGAAGACATTAGGATTATTTCCTTTTTGATTGTCTAAATGTTGTCTTCTTTCTTTCTTTCTTTCTTTCTTTCTTTCTTTCTTTCTTTCTTTCTTTCTTTCTTTCTTTCTTTCTTTCTTTCTTTCTTTCTTTCTTTCTTTCCTTCCTTCCTTCCTTCCTTCCTTCCTTCATCACCTCCATCCTTTTTTGATGCCTTTTCCTTGTGTCTATTATTTCCTTTTGTTCTTGTCTTAGTTTGTTCAGGTTAAATATAAAAAAAAAGACTTCATTTGTAAAATTTAGGAAGCTTTAGCATTTTGTATTATCAGGACTAAAATTTCTGTGAAGAAGAATTATGTAGTCTGAAATTTCTCCTTAAAAAAACCCCTGAGACTTGGTGTGATGAGCTTATAAAAGTGATCCCAGGAAGGAACAGTGGTGAACTGATGGGGAGCTTTTCAAATTACATTCATTCATATAAGAAACAAAGGTGCTAAAAACAAATAAGTAACTATGGTTTAAAATATAGAAGAAAGAGACCCAAACACCAAGTGTTCTAATTTCACTATGGGGCAATAAATGCATTATTTTCTTAACTCTCAGTTTGTTGAGTAAGGAGCTGCATAGCTGCAGACCAGTCAGCAAGCCTATTCTGACATCTGTCTACAGAAATCACCGATAATGGGCATATCTGTATGGAAGCGAATCGTTACCATATTTAAAATGACAAAGCATTTTCAGAAACGCTTTTTCATTTTAAGAATGTGGCTGCATTGTTTGACTCATAATTGAAATTAGTAATCAATAGTCCTGTTTACATTTTCATTTTCTTCTTTAACGCCGCTCATCCTTTTACTTAATTAAAATGAAAAAGAAGAAGACATTTGAGATTTATTTTTCAAAATGTACCCCAGCAAATACATACCAACATTCAATTTGAAATGTAAAATTTGAAATTAAAAAAGCATTTCCAGAAATGCTTTTTCATTTTAAGAATGTGGCTGCATTACTTGACTCATGAATAAAATTAGTAGTCAATCATCCGACTTGCGTTTTAATTTTCTTCTTCAAGACTGTTCATCCTTTTACTTAATTAAAATGAAACGCTTATAATGTAATGCAATGCAGACATGCACAGCGCCACCTATCGAACAAGAAGGGTAGTCGTTTTCGAGTTATGGACAGCACTTTGCTGGCAGACCATGAAAACAAAAAAACAATGTCCGCTGTGTTTTCTCTTTGATTATGGCATAAAATGTGCAGTCTTTAAGAAGAAAATGCAAATAGGATGATTGATTACTCATTTCATTTATGAGTCAAACAATGCAGCCACATTCTTAAAATGAAAAAGCATTTCTGGAAATGTTTTTTCATTTTCAAATTTTACATTTCAAATTGAATTTTGCTATGTATTTGCTGGGATACATTTTGAAAAATAAATCTCAAATGTCTTTTTGTTTTTCATTGTAATTAAGTAAAAGGATGAGCGGTGTTAAAGAAGAAAATGAAAATGCAAACAGGATTATTGATTACTAATTTCATTTTTGAGTCAAACAATGCAGCCACATTCTTAAAATGAAAAAGCATTTCTGAAAATGCTTGCTTCCATATATCAGTACCAGAACTGGACCACTGGACAAAAGAAGGTGGAGGCTTTAACTGATGAATCACTTTCTAGATAAGTGGCTGTCCAGGGCTGTTGGAGGGGGTGACAATAAAATAAACAATATTCTCTATTCCCCCTGGTTCCATCTTAAATGTTTTTAATCAGAATTGAACAGCCCTTACCATTGCACAAACAGAGAGCTTTCTGAGCTGTGACTTGCAATGTGGTTATGTGTCCTGCATCCCAACAGAAGGACATACAGCAGTTCATCATGAATGCTCAACATAATATTAGTATTATTATAACCTTGCTCAAACTAAAAAAATTATGTCCAGATATCACATCTAAAATATTTGACTACACATAATCTGAATTTAATCGCTTGTTACGACCTGATAATATTATGTTGATGCACTTGACACAACTTAAAATCTTTGCCCTGTTCTAAATGATTTTCTGAACATTTCAGTTGATGAACCAAACTAATATATGGACATTGGACCAACCTAATATATTTACTTTCAACAAATGATAATTAATGTTTGCATAGAAACCAGGTAATTTAAATATAACCAAATTAGATTTTTCACATATAAGAATCTGGACATGCCAATTAACCTAACAATCATGTTTTAGGATTGTGGGAGGAAGCCAGAGTACCTGGAGAGAACCCACGCATGCTCAGGAAGAACATGCAAACTCCATGCAGAAAGACCCTGGGCCGGGGTTCAAACCAGCAACCTACTTGCTGCAAGGCAGAAGTGCTAGCTGCAACACTGAGCCGCTCTGTCTAACTTCATGCAATGCGCAGTCCCCATTTGACTCAAACAGAAAAAATTACCTGCAGGCCATGAATAAATACATACATATTGAGAGAAATCAAAAACTTTGTTTTGGGTCTTTTCTACGTTTATTTAGTTCAGGTTAAATCAAACTTGATGTCTGAAAATCCAAAAAGAATGATTTTCATAATCAAATCAATAATTTTATCTAGTTTAGAGTGAAAAGCATTAGTTTGAATGAACAGTTACATGTTACACTTTTTTTCAGTGTGACGGCTCGGTTCGAGTGCCCGGTCTGGTCCATTCAGCTGCCCCCCTAATCAACTAATGAAATTAAAAGAGTGGACTTTGATTCTGGCTGCAAACTTCAGTAGTGTACGTGTAATCTGACTTTTAACTAGAGGAACAGTGTGCTTAGAAATGTTAGCATTTACAGTAGCAACAGAAATTCAAACACCATGACCTTTTGGAAAATAACACAAAGCAAAAAATGTTTCAGTAATTCAAGTATTTAGAAAAAACATGTTTACTGGGTGAATAACGTTGTGAAACTGTTGTTCTGCTTTGCAGAAAGGTGTTTATTAGTTATTCTTGCAGGCTGAGGTGTCAGATGAGGTTTAATTTCTGTGGTTTATCACACTATGCAAATAGAGCACGCAAACAGCAGGTGGTTCCAGCAGACTCATGGATGCTGCTGTTGTGTGTTTGGTCTTGACACCAACAGGAGATGCTTCACTGCTGCGCTCTGTGTTAATAACAGATCAGCTCATCACGCAAGGCTTTACCTGAAAAGCACAGAGAAACACAACTGAACCCCTTTTTTAAATGTTTAATCTCAGTCTTGTTACAAATAAGCAGAAAGGAATACATACAGAAAAGCTGCTTTTAGGTTATCATCATACCGATTGACACAACAGATAATAAGGAAGATGAAACATATAATAACACGTTTGATGTGCACAATATACTGCTTGGGAGTCTCTCTGGAACTATAGAGCTATGTAGAAATATTTCAAATAAATATTTTAATTTTCTATTTTAAGTAGAAAAACTTTTAAAGTCCTTCAATGTAGAATATTTGCAAACTGAGGTTTAGAGGTTTCAATTTTTGCAATTGAGTTGTAAATCCTTTTTTTAACTTACTAAAAAAACAGAATGAGCCTCTCTTGGCGTAATACCTAAATAAAACTTGTTTTCTTAATTACAAAAAAAACTCACCCACGCCTTACAAGTACTGTTGAAATTAGTCAGACAGCATTTACCAAAAATATGCTTACCTTGCCCTCCAGGATGAGCTGTTTTAGCTTGCCATGCCTCCGTTCTCCCAAAGACCACGGCCGCACGACCATGACAATCAGTCACGGTTCGTTCAGACAGCCCAGGAGCCCGGAATAATACATTAGGTGAAGCCTGTAGCTTGCAGTGTTGGGCACGTTACTTTGAAAAAGTAATTAGTTATAGTTACTAGTTACTTCTCCTAAAAAGTAACTGAGTTACTCCACAATAAAATCAGCTAGTTACTAGTAAAAGTAACTATTGCATTACTTTTGCGTTTCTCGCCCCCGTAACCCTCACCACTCAGCCCCCACCTTCTCGCCGTGTGTTTCCAAAGCCAGCTGAATAGAGCGGACGACAAAGACAAGAACCTGCAGAGAGTTTAGCATTTATTGCTACTCAATGTAAATGACATCAGGGGGGAACGCTATCTGACGGGCCTATAATCCCCGTCAGATAGCGTTCCCCCTGCTTAGAATGGGGGGAACGCTGTCTGATGTGGTGTAAATATCATCAGGCTGCATTACCTCTACTCATGGGTGTGAAGCTTTTTAACAGGGTGTTCAGATCTGGTGAGTGTATGAAATTAATAACTGGGGATGTGTAATTCGGAAATCCTGTGTGTTTGGGTTGTTATAGATACTGCAACATCCATCCATCCATCCATCCATCCATCCATCCATCCATCCATCCATCCATCCATCCTGATTTCTCCCTTTCTCCACATACGCTAACATTAACTTTAGCGAACATGCGCGTTTCCTGTCGCTTGAGCGGTGAATCGTGCCGCCTGCGCTGTGCGGAGATGCAGAGGAAACGGTATCTGATGGGTAAACGCAGCTCGACGTAACACCGGTATTTCCATCTGGAAAACGCTGTTTTGCTGCTGGAGTCCTCCTCACTCTCCATCTCTCTGTGTGTGCTGTACGTTAACACCCACCAGCAGAAACACCCACCTACCCAACTGACAGACGGAATCTCACTATACATCAGCCTTTCTCATCCTCCCCTCTCTCATGACAAGGCGCGCACGAGTCCTATCATGGAAAAAGGTTCATTGTGCGACCTGAGTAACGCGCAGTAACGGGGTGTCTGCAATGGTAACTGCGTTATAGTTACAGTCAAAGTAATTAGTTAGATTACTCGTTACTAAAAAAAAGGTAACAGCGTTAGTAACGCCGTTAGTTTCAACACCGTTACTCCCATCACTGGTAGCTTGACCAATGGGCTACTACAGACCACTCTGAACCGTTTATTTCCCCTTATGACCTTCCCCTTATGACATCATAAAGGGGATCAGGATGACATTCTACCCAGAAAGTATTCGAAGCAGTTTATTTTTATCACACTTTCTTTATTTTACAGCCTTAAGCAACATAAATAAATATATACATAAAGTATTTTGTTCCTCAAAATTCCATATACAATACGGTACAAAATGTTAAGTAGAATTTTGCTTATTTATCAGATAATAAGGAAGAAAAACTCTCTTTGCTGAAGCATCTCTCTCAACCATAATAGCATCTAGAATTGGTCAATGCAAGCCTGGCTTACCTATTTCTGAGTATTGTTTTTCAGGTCTTTGCAGAGATATTAAACTTGATTTAAGTCCTGGCTCTAGCTGTGTCACTGGGGAGCATTTACAGACTGTCCCTGAAGCATCTCCTTTGCTACCTCAGCTGTTTGCATTGTGTAATTGTCGTTTTGGAAGAAGAATTTGTGTCCTAGTGCAAGGTCTGAATCCAGCTGCAAGCAAGTAGGGATGGTCGATACGTCTCTAAATTTCTTTCCTAATGTTTTTTTTTTTTTCGGGGGTCCTGTGATGAAAAGGGCATTGGAAAGCATGTAGAGCCTTTTTGCAATCTTTTAGGGAGATGTTTGGCTGTGACTTCAGTCAATACCACACTAATAAAGATACTATTATTAAACATCATATGTACCTTATCGACACCTGTTACATTAATCGATTACCCCCCCCCCCCGATTAATCATTACAATTTATCACCGCCAACAGACTGTAAATTAGATTTCTTGTCAAAAAGATTCTAATTTACCAAATAAATATTAAACCTTTTGCCTCCATTGTTTTGGTTTGTACCATTGTGTTGTCATCATGCTGATAAGACGCTAGGAGAGGGATTTGGTTTAACCCTCTCTTCCCATAATTTTCCCTGGGACCTACCTGAAACAAGGAAAGACAAAATGTCTTAAAATATCATGACTTCTTCCTTTCTGAGCGGCATTTCAGCCCATAGTGGTCCAAAAGCTTATATTGATGTTCCTACCAGACTAAAACTGGGTTTACACTGACCAGTTTTTTACATTCATACTACCAATTACACTTAACCTGTAAACTGTCTTGCTTTCTTGTCTCTGCTGAATAAAAGCTTGCTCACTGCATGAAGCTGCTGACACCATGATTCTAATACCAGAGATATCAGAGTAAAGGGGGATAAGTATAAATGCAAACATTTTAGCCGTAAGACTCCTACTTTGTGTTTTTTCTCAACAGTTCAGCAGTCTGATGGCGGTGGGGGAAAAGCTGCTGCAGAACCTGCTGGTCCTGCATTGAATGCTGTGAAGCCTCTTCCCAGAGGGCAGCAGGGAGAACAGTCCATGGTGGGGGGGTGAGGGGTTATTGATGATGTCACAGGCTCTGGGATGAAATGTCTTTAATGGAGGGAGAGGAGCCCCCATGATCCTCTCTGCTGTTCTCACCTTCTTCCAGTCTGAGGCGCTGCAGCCTCCACACCACACAGTGAGACAGCTGCTCAGAACGCTCTCTATGGTGCTTCTGGAGAAGGTGGGGAGGATGGTTGGGGGCAGGTGGGCTCTACTTATCCTCCGCAAGAAGTACAAACGATGTGGAGGATGAAGAGAGCCCACCTGCCCCCACCTATCCTCATAACCTTACAGCAATACACCCTAACCAGTTTCATTACAAATATTATTTACCAAAAGCACTTTTGTAATTATTGTAACACAGGACTTCTGTAAGTAACAATAAAAGCTGAATCCCAGATTTCAAGACAGTCATTGAGTTTTAGCCTGACTGACCAGTTAAAGGATTTTTCTTTTTTTGTTGTTGTTTGGAGCTTGAACAGAACTCTGGACGATGGCCATTTACTTCACTGTCAGGAGACAAACTTTCAAGATATTTTCAACATTTTAGATTTATGTCTTTGAAAGCAACCAAAAAACTAAGAAGAAGGTGCTTTTATCCATCTACCAGATGGTAAATGCATATGATGATGGATTGTTTGCCTCTGGAGGCTCGTTGTGTCCTACAGTTGAACTCTCTGTAGGTAATGAACAGAAAGAAAATATTACTGCCTGTCAGAAAAGGGATGCATTAATAAAAACAAGGCAATAAAAATAAAACACAAATATAAGATTAATAGGTTCCATTTTCTCAGGGAATACAGGTAATATCTAGAGACTGGATGCCAGAAGGGGTTCTTCTGTTAGTGACTGTGCTTTTACTGGCCCTTGTGATTTTTAAACTATTAGAAAATACACTGGAACTGTGATTTTTCTTTTTCTTTTGCTTTATTATTCATTAAAGATTTCTTTTATTACAGAGGCAAGATTAGTAATGCCAAACATGGAAGATGGACAGGGGAAGGGACAGAAGAAAGACAAAAAAAACATACAATCAACTGCTGTATCTGTAGAAGACAAACGCAACTAAAGAAAAACAAGCAGCAAAAACACTGTTGATAAACCAGAGGGAGAACCTGCACGCATTGGGGGCGCCGCCACAGGCCCCGCTCCAGCAATCTGGGGGGGCAGAGAGGAACTCAGACCCAGTTCACCAGCGGCCATCCCTGAGCACAGGGACTAGGAAGACCACTGTGGAGACAGCCAGGCCCCCACCCACAGGGTCACAAAGGAAGCCCCCCCCCCCCAGCAGAGCCCTGCAAGAGCATAGGGCACAGGTGTCAAACTGGTTCCAGAAAGGGCCGTGTGGCCTTATCAAGGGAGTCCAATCTGAACATGATGTCTTGATGATATGAATGGAGTCTAACCTAAAACCTGCAGCCACACGGCCCTTTCTGGAACCAGTTTGACACCCCTGGCATAGGGCTTTCATCTGTCATGAGGTGAACATGAGGTGAACAGTAAGATCTTCTTTATTATCTTCTATATTCTGGGTTTGAAAGCGTTCTGCTTTCTCTGCTTTTTCTCATAGTAGCTTCATCTGGTCTGTTCCTGTTTGGCTGTGACTCCATCTTGGAGAGAAACATCAGCTGTGCTGCTGCCATCAACACCTTTGTTTCTAGATGTTGGAGCTTGGCCTGTTTTCCAGTGTAGTCCTGTTTCTCTGACTGTGACTAACTGGATGTGCTCTCTTCATCCTCTGACATGGGAGCTGGCTCGGAGCTCGTCTGCCTGGCTGTTTGTTTCCTTGACTGGGCCGCCTTTTACAGTTGCCTTTTGTATCTACGCTTCTTTTTCTACTTCTGCTTCTGTCTCCTTGAACCTAAGTCGGCCTGAGCAGATGATAGGGGCAGTGATAGCCATGCCAGTCCAGGGACTGACTGCAGTTCTACTGTAAGGTGCCTTGGTCAAGGTCAATCACCGACGTTCCCGACATGTAAAAACCAGACCATGCATATTGCTTTAGGTTAATAGACTAGATTAATTAGGTTATGTATGCTTCGAAAAAAAAAAAAATCCACCATCCCCTTTCTTTTTTTTTTTACAGCTAGACTGCTGGCTGTGCCTATACAGCAAATCGCGTCACTCAAACGATTGTGGATTCCATATAGCTCCTTATCTTTTCTTCTGTGTTTGAAATGATTTTATAAACATTTGACATAAGCCTGAATTTTATTTGAAACATACTATTGATTTAAAAATGGGAAAGTTTTTTTTTGGCAACCCTACCATCACCTGAGAGGCCAACTAGCCGCTTTATTCTCACTTTGATAAATTGGTTTTCCACTGTATCAAAGGCTGAAATTTGATCAGTAGACAAAGGACTGAGTGTTACAGGTCTGTAATAATTAAAAGCACTGGGACCTACAATAGATTGCTGTTATACAGAAGTGGCTTCAGCCCACCTGTTTAATCATCTCTATCACACTTAACAAAAGATAATGATTCAGTTATCAACTGTTGGTTGATACCATCATAGCATACTGGTCAAACCAGCAGTGTTGAAAAAAGTACTGGAATCTCAGAGTCAAATAAAAGTATAGGTACCTTTCAAAAATATGACTTTGGGAAAAGTCCAAGTCACTGAAAGGTTACTTGAGTTAAAGTCTTAAAGAAAAAGTCCGGTCATTAAGGAATAATCAATGGATCATACCTAAAACTAATACGTTCGCGGTGATATTTAGTAAAATATAATAAAAACAATATTTTTGCCCAAATATTGTTTTTTTTTGTACATGACTAAAGGGATACACGCCCGTCGAGGTAGTTTAAAGTGTATTTTTCATACAAAACTAAACAGATAAACGGGACTAGCATACGCATATGCAAATCTGACGTCTTGATCCGTATTGGCTATAGATATGCTGATCTGAACTGAACAGCAGCTTAAACCAAACAATGGAAAAAAATGGAGTAAAAGTTGGCAATCATAGTTTATAGTGAAGTAAAGGTGAGATTTATCAAAAAACTTTATACTCCAATAAAGTATAAATTACTCCAAAATATACTTCAGTACATTTGTGAAGTATTTTTACTTCGTTACACTGCTTATGAGGTCATACCCCACTTATTTTGTTATTTGTACTGATCAGTGTTTTGTTCTGTTGTTCCGGGAGGTTTCTCTAAGACAAGGTTTGAACTCTGCCAGGAGCTTGCTTGTTCTCTGGATTTCATCTGGGTCACAAGAAAGAGATTACAGCTTAATAGAGTTTCCCTTTTTTACACAAACAAGAACGCTGGCTGAAATCACTGAGCGGCAGAGAGACTACAGTGCGGCAGCACAGCCTTCTCTCCAGGCCTCACAGGTCTTCCTTTATTATTTTAATTACAATCCAAATGTCAAACCCACATATTAATTTGATTTAATTCCAGACTGAAACTCACGGCTCATATAATCACTCAGCAAAGGTCAAATATCTGAAGCACCTGATGATGTGATTGTTGTTTTCTTTTTTTAGTTCTTGTTCACTTTCTCCTGGTGATTGCACACATTCATTGCTCACTTATGAGTCCGAGCCTAAAACCCGATATTGTGTTAAGCAGTAGCTACAGTCACGGGTCTATGCAATGATAAGAACTGTTTAATGTGCTTTTACAGGAGGAACTACAGTAAAACACCTGCTGTTATTCATAGTCTCTTTATAAGCGCAACATGTTGATCACATTTATGAAAGCTCAGAGAATAAGGAACCAAAATTCAGCCAGAAAAAACAGGTGATGTTTAAAGACAGTTTTGTCTGTTGTCATCAGCGTCTCCGACAGGAAACTCGGAAATCAGAGACAGCAGCTGAGTAACCAAACCAACTGTATGGGGTGGATAGATTGCATCAGGGGGAGATTTAACATTTTGGAATAGTAGGCAGCTACCTAGGACCCCAAGGTCCTGGGGGCCCCATAGAATTCTGTTTAAATATATGGTTAAGACAGCTATTCCTTATTTGTGCACATTAATTATGTTTTTGATCAAAATCCTTTCGCTAAAATGCCATCACAATGCTTTTAATATTAAGTGTGTCTAAGTTCCCCCTTCAGTGTCCACCATATTGGATCAGTCCATTTGCCGCACATGTTCAGAAAGGTCCAAACAGACAGCAGCAAACCATTTAAAGTGGTCCGTGGGAGATTTCTACAATCCATAGTCAGAGTTGAGGTCCAGGGTTAGAACCGCGTGATCCGAGGTCCAGAGAGAATCCAGAGGGTAATTGAAGGCAGCGTCAGGGTACAGATCCAGGTCCAATAACAGGCAGGCTTACAGATCAGACAGGGGTTAGGCTCCTTGAACCCCAGTGGGCCTCAGCAGATGGCCGCTCACACTGAGCCTGGTTCTGCTGGAGGTTTCTTCCTGTTAAAAGGGAGTTTTTCCTCTCCACTGTCGCTACAAGCATGCTTAGTGTGAGGGATTGCTGAAGAGTCAATGAGTCGATGCAATCAGCTGGTTTTCCTTAGATAGAAAACTTTGAATCAATCTGACTGGATGATCTGGTGAACTGGAAAGTGACCTGAGATGACATGATGTGAATTGGCGCTATAGAAATAAACTGAATACAATTAAGGATATTAACAAGATTAAATGTATGTAATGGAAACCCAATAGTACTTTTATTTACAGCTTGATATTAGTTGTATTTTTTACTGCCTGATTGTGATGTTGGTTCTTCGTTTGATAAGCGGATATGTCATATTTGTTTCTTGGAGGCCACAAAGGAAATTATTTCCAATGATCTTGTGCAGAATATTTGGTTTTAAGTCGTGGATTCCCACCCGTCTGTGCAGTTAGCATCAAGCTGCTGTCCGCTGTGGCTTAGAGAGCTGCTCTGAAGGGATGCATGAAACATTTTTTAGATTTTTTTTTAGGTTTTTTTAGACTTGACCTTCACACCTCATCCAATGAAACCTTGGCTGGTAAATAAACTGTGTTTGTATATCTTTTTCCCATTCAGCTGCAGCCTGCTGGTAAATGTGTATTTTGGTATAAAATAAGAAGAAGTGGTTTATGTTTCCTATTTCCCACAGACACCATTTGCCACTTTCTGAACAATGTGGAGTTTGTGTTGAATGTGGAAAAATGTTCTGTCATTGTCATTGTACGTCTGCCTTTGTCCGGTTAACAGTTAGTTTTTTTCTTTTAGCTTTTTTAATTGTGTTACTTAGTTTTATTTTCTTATTCATCCCTATCCATGGAGTTGTTTGTAGAGTCTTGTTTTTTCACAAAGCTGCAGTAATTTTATCAGTCTCACTTGATACTTGATCAGCATAAACCCTGTCCGATCCTGTCCTTTTTTTCACAAGATCCACTGGTTTGATCATGCTTATCATGTTTTGTAAGCCCTGCATTGCTTTCAGCATTGAGTCTGCATGTTCTTCCAGTTCATGTGTAGCTTCTCTCTGGATATTCCATCAGTGCAAAACATTCACAGTCCAAAAACAAGGCCGTTTGGTTGGTAGCATGTTTGTCTGCTCTGTGTGTCTCTGTTTCCCGGTGATGGACTGCTAACCTCTTCACGGTGTACCCTGCCTCTCTCCCAAGAACCGCTGGAGATTCTACAACTGCCCTGCAAGGATAATATAAAATGGATTGGTTGACACCATCCTCCTCCTTGCTGCTGGGTCCTCAGGGGCGACCATGTACGACAGTTTCTTGTAGAAGGAAGAACAGTGCCACTGCTAATTAGGCCTGGGTAGTTTAAACTACTTTATTTCTAATTTCTCAGATATTTTCTACATTTTGTTGCAATTCTGTCATGCACTACTTGGGTGAGACTTATTCATTTATAAAGTCTTTTATGATGAAAAGTGGCGCTGACATTATAGTCTCTGTAATTATTACCAGACATATCGGACCAAATATAGATTAAAAAACTACTTTTTTGCCCCTTAAAACTAAGAATAGTTTAGTAGATTATACCGTATTCCAGCTGGTAATAATATACAGTGAATATTATAATTAGTTACGGAAGCCAAGAGCGGTCGTACTCGTCTTTTTTTTTCCTTTGCCTTCTCGAGATAATGACATAACTGTCTCGTTATTATAGTTAAACCATTAATTGTTTTCTCGAGATAACAAGATAATTATCCAGGTATCTGATTTCTTAGGATAACAAGATATTAACCTGTCTGAGTAATGAATGAAGGCTGGCCAACAGCCCTGGATTCCCAGTCCATCCATGCCTGCGGGGCCCGTAGTTGTGCAGTCACGGTACCGCATGTGCGCAAATAATCAGTTTTTTTAGTTTCCTTTTTTTTTTCATTCATTGTCAGGTGGTGGTGGATGATTGGATTGCCTGGAATACAGTAGAAACAAATCTGACTGTTTTTTAATAAAAATCTTTAATCTGGGCTCATTTTGGGGGTTAATGCATCTTATAGCTGTTACCGGCGTAACACCGGGGCCCCATGCTAAGGCGGCAGAGGTATAGGTCTATCATTAAATCAACAACATCGTACGGAAGCCGAGAGCGGGCATTCCCCTCAGATACGTGACTCTGGTTTTCACCAGAAAACAAGTACATTTTCTCATTATCTAAAAATAACGAAAGCCGTTTTCTCATCATAACGAGATGATTGGTGTGTGTTAAAACTGATTACATCCTTCAATACCACAACAGCTGGAGAGGATTTATATGTATAATGGCAGCCTATGAGTAATTCTGTAAATAATCCTGTGTTTAACTTTTAGGTAACGAGACGACGTTGTTGGTTTGATGATTTGCTTCCACTTCTGATTTATAAGCAATTAGACCAATGCCTCCAGGTGTTTTCTGAACCGCCCCAATGTAACGCCTCTAACAGGTATAAGACCTGACAATGAGTGAAAAGAAAAAGGAAACTAAAAAAAGTGATTATTTGCACACATGCGGTACTGCGACTGCACCACTACCGACCACGCAGGCATGGATGGACTGGGAATCCAGGCCTGTTGGCCAGCCTCATTCATTGCTCCAACAGGTTAATCATCTCATTTTCTTAAGATAACGAGATAATTATCTCGTTATCTTGCGAAGGCAAAGGAAAAAAAACAGTTGAGTACGACCGCTCTCGCCTTACGTTGTCATGATCTGGCCTGTTTGCTTCTCCTTAATTGGATATTTCTTTCAACTGTCGTTTTCCCTCTCTGCCTCAATTATAATTTATTCCTCTCACCTGTTTCCTCTTAGTTATATTCAGTTCAGCCTGAGCATTCAGGCCCAGATCATTATTTGTCTTTCTGTTAGCCTGTCTGTTATTTTGATTCCTTGGTTCATGTTTTGGATCCTGGCGGCCAGTGGAAAGAGGGTTTTGTGTTTGTCTTGTCTCCTGAATGCCACTGTTCCTCGCCCTCGGAGTCCTCTCGGTTTTTGGCTCTATATGTGGGGAGGTTCAATTTTTATCCCTGTAAGCCTGGCTCCAGGGAGGAGACCAGTTTAAAGTCCTGCATCAAGTTCTGGTTCCACGTCCTGTCTCGGCTACCCTCTCCCAGTGAGCCTGCTCATCTGCACTAGATCCTATCTGCTCCTGTGCGTGACCGTCTGGCCACGCTTCTGAACTCTGTCAGACTCTGAACCTGTCTGGGAGCTTGTTTTTGCCTGGAGGTCTGGATCCTGCCACCTGTTCTGTTCCTGCCTGATCTGCATCCTGTTCTGTCCATTCCTGCCTGATCTGTATCCCTGATCAGGATCGGCTTCCTGCAACTCCTCCGGAGCTGCAGCATCGGGGACACTCTGGGTGACGCTAGCCGCGTCAGCTGTCAGCCCAACGGCTGGATTGCACCCCTCTCAAGGGGTATGGACTGAACTGCTAAACCAGGTAAGTGACTCACTGAGAACATCATCTTCAGTCAGATGATCAAGGTCACTTATCTGTGTTTCTCCCACTACAGAGTGTCTGAGATTGGGCGGTGCCCCGCCCCCCTCCTGCAGTGTCCGCGAGTCACAGCTCCACTTTAGTTTTTCTTTATTTAATAAACTTTTTGAACTTTCCTACTGACTGTCTCTCCTTGAATACTGGGTCCATCTGTCCGCGCTTCATGACATCCGTAGTTAATATTATGGATGTAGGTATTATTTGTACTGGATCCTCTGATTCATTAGCCCAGACTTTAGACTGGGCCTATGGGATGCTACAGTACTTTAATATCACTTTGTAATTTACATAAGTTTGTACATTTTCATGTAAATGTTATGCATAATGTTTTCTTAAAACCTTCTTGGTTCTGTGTTTCTAGGGTTGAATGGTGGCTTTTTCATTTGGATTTTCCGAGTGACTCATACATTACATGCAGTGCAGGCTTTCATCATGAGGAAGTAGTCACTTTTGTTATCCTATTCTCATCTCCTAAAACATCAGGTGCCAGCCCATATAACACAGGTACTCATTCATCAAAAAATGCATGCGCATATACTGTGGGTATGTTCATCCCTCTAACCGTAGAATATAAATTACTATTAATGTTTTTTATTATAAGGAGAGATGTGGCTTTGGTGTAAAAAAGAATCAAAAAGAATTTTTACACAGCCTCCATACAGTACGCCACAGTCACTATAAATGTATGAACCTGTAGCTGCTTTATGTATTTTCAGTAGCTATGCAGGCTGTCAGGTCCTTAGACTCTAAAATGAATATGAATTATTATCCCCAGTAAAGTCTGCAGGCTCAGTGCAGGTTTAAAACCAATGCTCAGCACATATTGTTTGCTGTGATCCCCAGGTCCGGCTTTACAATTCATCAAACTGTAAAATAAAAAACTACAAAAAGACAATGAGTCTTGCTGAGACTTTCAGGCGTGACCAGAGGGAGCCAAAATGTCAAGGAACAAGGTCATGATCAATTTGCAGGGAGTTTTTAAAAGGCTAAATAAAGGAGGAGAAGGGGATGGGAAAATCTAGTCTGGTCAGCTTTGAACTCCTCCCGTTTGCAGACTTTTTTCTTCTAACTTTCCTTTGAATAGATATAACTAAACCAATGGGCATGCATTTTTTGAGTCATTGTATCTAATTACCAAGTCACTTTCACAAACCAAGAATCTCCCCAACAACACAGTTATATTAGAAATGGCCCAACAAAGGAGATGTTGTGGGCTTAATACTTAAGTCCATAGCCAGTCATGCTGCCTTGATGCACATGAAAAGTGAAGCTAAGCTTATTTGATCTGATCCTACATATTAATTTATGCATTAAAAAGTTAATGACTTTTCTGAACCATCACAGTTATTTACAAAAAAAACTAACCACAGACCAGTGAGGAGGAAAACAGCCTGTCCTGAAGACCTGATCTTGATGTGACTTTAAGGCGGATGGATGGATGGATGGATGGATGGATGGATGGATGGATGGATGGATGGATGGATGGATGGATGGATGGATGGATGGATGGATGATGGATGGATGGATGGATGGATGATGGATGGATGGATGGATAGATGATGGATGGACGGAAAGATGATGGATGGATGGATGGATGGATGATGACGGATAGATGATGGATGGGTGGATGGACGGATGG
>CM060072.1:3212500-3242500 GCA_030533445.1 Cyprinodon diabolis
ATTGCATTAGTTATTGCTGTTAACAGCATCATCTCTGCAGGAGGACGAACCAGAAGGCATCATAGCGGCTAAGATGAATAGGCACATGGCTCAATACATGCACCCTTCCCAGAAGGGAATAGGCAGTAACACCAGAGGAGCCAAGCACCAGCTACTAGTGGATAGAGCAGTCACTCGAGACTGTAAGACCAGGCAGACAAATCTGTGCACTGCCTGGGTTGACTATAAGAAAGCCTATGACTCAATGCCACATACATGGATACTGGAATGCTTGGAAATGTACAAGATCAACAGGACTCTAATAGCATTCATCAAGAACTCAATGAAGCTGTGGAAAACAAGTCTGGAAGCCAATGCAAAGCCAATAGCACAAGTCACCATCAAGTGCGGCATATACCAGGGTGATGCACTATCCCCGCTGCTGTTCTGCATAGGCCTGAACCCCCTCAGCCAGATCATCACAAAGACTGGCTACGGATACCAATTCCGAAGCGGAACAATCATCAGTCACCTCCTCTACATGGATGACATCAAGCTGTATGCCAGGAGTGAGCGAGACATCGACTCACTGATCCACACTACCAGGATCTACAGCAACGACATTGGGATGTCATTCGGACTGGACAAGTGCGGTCGCATGGTCTCAAAGAGAGGGAAGATGATCAGAACCGAGGGGGTTGAACTACCAGAAGGCCACATTACAGATGTGCAGAACAGCTACAAATACCTTGGGGTGCCACAGGCTAACGGAAACCACGAGGAGATGGCAAGAAAGACTGCCACAGCTAAATACCTACAAAGAGTAAGGCAGGTCCTGAAAAGTCAGCTGAATGGGAAAAACAAGATCCAAGCCATCAACACATATGCCCTACCAGTCATCAGATACCCCGCTGGTATAATAAACTGGCCAAAGGAGGAGATAGAGGCCACTGACATCAAGACAAGAAAGCTCCTCACAATGCATGGAGGGTTCCACCCCAAATCCAGCACCCTGAGACTGTATGCCAAGCGTAGCGAGGGAAGCCGAGGGCTAGTGAGTGTCAAGACCACTGTCCAGGATGAAACAACTAAGACCCAGGAGTACATCATAAAGATGGCCCCCAAAGACAAATGGCTTGGTGAATACCTCAGGCAGGAGAAAACCGAAAGCGAGGACAAGAAAGAGGAAGGAGAACCATCATGGAGGGACAAGCCACTGCACGGCATATACCACAGACAAATAGAAGAAGTGGCTGATATCAAAAAATCCTACCAGTGGCTGGAGAAGGCTGGACTGAAGGACAGCACAGAGGCACTAATCATGGCAGCACAAGAACAGGCACTCAGTACAAGATCAATAGAGGCCAGGGTCTACCACACCAGGCAGGACCCCCGATGCAGACTGTGCAAAGATGCCTCTGAAACAATACAGCACATAACAGCAGGGTGTAAAATGCAGGCAGGAAGTGCATACATGGAACGCCACAACCAGGTAGCTGTCATAGTGTACAGGAACATCTGCCATGAGTATGGGCTGGAAGTCCCAAGGTCAAAATGGAAGACACCTCCTAAGGTAGTTGAGAATGACCGAGCTAAGATCCTATGGGACTTCAAGATCCAGACTGACAAACAGGTGATGGCTAACCAACCAGACATCGTGTTGATCGACAAACAGCAGAAGAAGGCAGTAGTGATAGATGTGGCAATCCCAAGCGACAGCAACATCAAGAAGAAAGAACTCGAGAAGCTTGAGAAATACCAAGGGCTGAAAGAGGAGCTAGAAAAGATGTGGAAAGTAAGAGCAGCAGTGGTGCCAGTGGTAATTGGAGCACTGGGGGCTGTGACCCCCAAACTGGGAGAATGGCTACAGCAGATTCCAGGTAAAACATCAGAGGTCTCTGTCCAGAAGAGCGCAGTCCTAGGAACAGCTAAGATACTGCGCAGAACCCTCAAACTCCCAGGCCTCTGGTAGAGGACCCGAGCTTGAGGATGACACATACCACCCCACGAGGGGTGAGAAAACAGTTTTTTTATAGTTATTGCGCAGGGTATCAAATGGTATTTGCAAATTACACATTGCATTAGTTATTGCTGTTAACAGCATCATCTCTGCAGGAGGACGAACCAGAAGTAATCATTGATTAATGCTGCCTCCTTCAGCTGCTCATGACATTGGTATAACTGTTAAGAATTACTTTCAATATTTTAATATTTTTCCTAGAATTAATTTCCCGATGTTACTGCCCCCCCCCCCCCCCCCCGGTTCCTTGTTATCCTCTTTTCCTGCATTCAGATACAAATCAGCTGTGAAAGAGCTGCTTCTCACAACAACCTGAATATTTAGACACTGCGGTCTGAATGATCTGCCTGTTGTGATGGCACGGCTCCAGCTCTTGTTTGTCTAATGATTAGATTGTTGTTTGCTGTTACGACTAATTGTTCTTTCCAATTAGAGCCCTGGCAGAAAATGCTGTGAGCTGAGGAAAATAAACATGATTCTTCCTGAAAGAAAAACAGGAGAATTTACTTCTCAGGGGAGGATTTTAGAAACATTCAGCTGCAGCTCTCTAAACAAACAATGAAGGGATGAAGAGTGAGAAACCTCTGCTTAACAAAGATGACGATTGCAGCTTATTATTCAAGTATTTAAGATACCCAGTTGCTGGAGTCTCTGAAACCTCAAGAGGATTTTCTCCAAACATAAAATGCCAATACCTTTCTATCAAAACAAGACCCTTAAACTCATAGGGAAATCATATTTAAAGCTACAGTGTGTAATTTTCAACAACATCTAACGTCCAGACTGCAGACCGCAGCAACATGAACATCTCCCCCCCACCGCTTCTCCCCCCCAACAGTACGGCGAGCGTTACGGGACAAAATGTCTTCCACGACGTCTGCATCACCTACCTTCTCAAGTGATGAGGTTTGTTTACATAGATAATTTTACAGATAGTATTTCATTAGTCTGTGTAGGGTATAGATTTCATGTAGACTTAAGATAATAAATATACCCGTTATTTTTTCTACATCGTTGTGACGTTTTGGCGATCTCGCAATCGCTAGTTTGTTGGCTCTGCGCTGCCGTAGCGCAAAGATGTCTGCCTCCATGGCTGCGAGACCCGCTCCTATGTAATTATAAATAACGAATTCTAAGGCAACGCAAATATTAAGGTTAAGAGGCTGAGCTCGTAGATGATGATAAATAACATAGTTATGTATAATATATTACATTTCTGACTGTATATCCCTGTAATTATTACACACTGTAGCTTTAAATGTCAAATCATTCTGGCTTAAACATGTATATAAATGTACTCTTTATCAGACCATATCGTCCCCAAATTTAGAAAATTTATATTTTTAACAAAAAATCTTTTTTTTTCCCGTTATCAACAGGGGGTCAGTGATCCCTACAGAGTCCACAGAGGTTCTGCATGGGGGTCACGAAAGTTTTGGTTTATTAGAGTTTTTTTTAATATTCCCCCCCTGCAATTTTTCCACTAATTGAATTGTCTTTAAATCAATATTAACATGAATTCAAAGAACTGTAGTAAACAGATAAATGGAGGCAGAACACACACATTCAGCGACACACAGGAGCTCTTTCAAGCTGGGCACCGTTTCATTCACAACACCTGTCCCATCAACCAGGAATCAGAAATACTTTAATAATCCCAGGGAGGGATTACTTTCGTTACATTACTCCATCTGTAATAGAGTGACTATAGGACCAGTTTGATAGAACACTATTTCATACTATATATATAATCAGGGGGTTCCTGCTCCATCTCACCATCAGTTAGGGGGTCCTTGGCCTGGAAAACGTTGAAGATCCCTGCTCTAAGGTGTTTGTATAATTTTCAATATCAGTGTAAGATCATGAATGTTTTAGACTTTTAGTCATTTACTAGTTAGAGATGAGTGACTGTGTATTATGAAATTGGTGTAAAAGTAAAGTTAAACTAAAATTTGTTACACCACATCATATCAGTGCTTCTTTAGGTGCAATGTTGGCCTGTAACATAGAAAACTACATTTCCCATGAGCCTCCTCTCCGGCGCAGACCTCCCTCCTCCACCCTCCGTTTGAATGGCAAGTTGTTTGTTTCACTCCGACCAGCTGCTAACTATTGCAGTCAATGAGCAAACACGCAACAAGCTACTGCAGGGACGTTTGGGAGTCGCTTCCGTTTTCATTGGGTTTCTTCAAAATAAATGTAACATCGAAAGACGTTCCTGTTGTTATTCTAGAATAAAGTCATACAATTACGACATTAAGGTCCCAACATTTTGAGAATAAAGTCATAAGATTACGAGAATAAAGTCATAAAATTATGAGAATAAAGTCGCAACATTTTGAGAATAAAGTCATAAAATTACGAGAATAGTCATAACATTTTGAGAATTAAGTCATAAAATTACGTGAAAAAAGTCGTAACATCTTGAGAATAAAGTCATAAAATTATGAGAATAAAGTCGCAACATTTTGAGAATAAAGTCATAAAATTACGAGAATAGTCATAACATTTTGAGAATTAAATCATAAAATTACGACATTAAAGTCCCAACATTTTGAGAATAAAGTCATAAGATTACGAGAATAAAGTCGTAAAATTATGAGAATAAAGTCGTAACGTCTTGAGAATAAAGTCGTAAAATTACAAGAATGAAGGCGGAACATTTTGAGAATAAAGTCATACAATTACAAGAATGAAGTCATAACATTTTGAGAATAAAGTCGTAAAATTCCGAGAACAAAGTTGCAACATTTCTAGAATAAAGTCGTAAAATTCCGAGAATAAAGTTGTAACATTTTCAGAATAAAGTCATAAAATTACGAGAATAAAGTCGTAAAATTGCGAGAATAAAGTTGGAAAATTACAAGAATAAAGTCGTAACATTACGACAATAAAGTAACATCACGAGACTTTATTCTCATAATTTTATTAAAGTATTCTCGAAATAAAAAATAAAAAAATTCTCTAGACTGGCCCTAATACTGATTTGTATTATTGGATTCCTATGACATTTTTTTTTTTTTTTTTTTTTACTATTTGGACCTGAATTCCTTTCCTTAAAGGAAATAAGGCATATGTTCGTGCTAACATGAGGATGTATCACGTTTTAGGCACAAAACTATAGTTTGAATTTAGCAAATAATATGCCTTTACAGTGATAAACGATTAAATGGCTGACAGAAAGAAAAATGGACTAATGAATTTTGATACATTTATGTCGTGTCTCCATTTTTCTTTTTGTTAGGCTTTTACTTTGAAAAGCTGACAGTCGGAGTAGTGTGAGCTTCCGCTGTGTGTTTGACATTAGGTCCGGGTTTTACCTCAGCTTTCTTTATTCCTCCCGTTTCTTTCCCTCTTTAATGCGCCCCGCCAGCCGCATGTGTCTATTTATTTATTTATGCTTTCTGTCTGACAGTATTTAGTTGTTTTAAGTTTTAGTCGTTCCTCCAATGGGAAGGCGTAAAAGATGGAGCTTCACATTTTAGAGCACAGCTTAAAAGTGGCGAGTATAGAGAAGGAGGGGATCGAGGTTTGCACCCACGGATTAATTAAACTCGCCTTCCTGGCCTCCAAAACCAGGTAGGTCACTTCAGAGCCCAGTCCGGCTTTAAATCTGTTTTCTGTGTTTCTGCTGGTGCTGCTGTTGGCTAGCCGGCCGGCTGCTAGTTAACGGCTGTTTATTAAAGCTCCCGGAGTTCAGAGCCTAACATGCCGGGTCTAGGGGCTGTTCTCCGGGCAGCTCTCTGCCCACCGCTCCTCGGCCTGTCCGGCTGTTTGGAGGCTCAGCCTGGAGCTTTGTGGATCCACGCCGGTGCTGCTGCTTATGTTCCGGCTTTCTTTCTTTCTTCCAGGATCATTCTTGTCTAATCTGACAAAGTTCTCCAAGCAAATCGGAGGATTTTAAAGGAGGAAAGTTAGAATAAAAACAGCTGAGGTCGTCATGGCCGTGACTAGGAGGATGTGGGCCCCTGGGCTAGGAGGATGTGGGCCCCTGGGCTAGAGCCTGCTTTGCTTCCCTGCCCACACAAGCTGTTTTCAGGCATGCAAATAATGTTATGTCACCTTTCATGCATTCAAATAAAGCTCTGAGTTCCTTACATAAAATCCCCTTAGATCCTTTAAATAGAAAAATAAAGAATTATTACAATAATTTGTGCATTTCTAGCTGTTAGAAAAAATACGGCAGAGTATTAGGGTCAGGATAGAGATTTTTTTTTTTATTTTGAGAGTAAAGTCGTAATATTATAAGAATGAAGTCAAAATTATGAGAATAAATTCATAAAATTTAAGGACTTCATATGTCCTTATTTGTCAAACCGATGCAGAAGTATAGCTTTAAATGACTTTTAGGAGTTGTCATAAAATACAACTTTATTCTCATAATGTTAC
This sequence comes from Cyprinodon diabolis, assembly GCA_030533445.1. Taxonomy (NCBI): domain Eukaryota; kingdom Metazoa; phylum Chordata; class Actinopteri; order Cyprinodontiformes; family Cyprinodontidae; genus Cyprinodon; species Cyprinodon diabolis. Next base: position 3,218,889 of record CM060072.1, read on the forward strand.
AACTTTATGCTTGTAATGTTACGACTTTATTTTGGTAATTTTATGACCCTATTCTCATAATTTTATGGCTTTATTTTCTTAAATTTGCGACTTTATTCTAGTAATGTAACAAATTTATTTTCTTAATTTTACGACTTTATTCTCATAATGTTACGACTTTATTCTCGCAATGTTACGACTTCATTTTCGTAATGTTAAAACTTTATTTTCTTAATTTTACGACTTTATTCTCATAATGTTACGACCTTATTCTCATAATGTTACGACTTTATTCTCGCAATGTTACGACTTCATTTTCGTAATGTTACGTTATTTTTGTGATGTTACGACTTTATTCTCGTAATTTTATGACTTTATTCTCGTAATTTTACGACTCTATTTTTGTAATTTTACGACTTTATTTTTGTAATTTTACGACTTTATATTCGTAATTTTACTACGACTTTATATTCGTAATTTTACTACGACTTTATTTTCGTAATTTTACGACTTTATTTTCGTAATTTTACGACTGTATTTACGTAATTTTACGACTTTATTTTCTTAATGTTACGCCTTTATTCTCGTGATGTTACGCCTTTATTCTCGTGATGTTACGCCTTTATTGTCGTGATGTTACACCTTTAGTCTCGTGATGTTACGACTTTTTTTTTCCGTAATGTTACAACTTTATTCTGGAAATTTAAAAAAAATCTTTAGCCTGGCCCTAATACGTTGTGATAGAGGACACAAAACATTAACAGTTCAGTTAGTTAAATGACAGTTAAGGACAAAAAAATTAATGATAGGGAAACCTATTTAAATTGGAATTTTAGTTTAATGAAATGGCAGAAACTTTTTTTAAGATATATATATTTTTTTAAATTTATAAATAATTTTTATTATGGATAGATTTAAGTTTTTGCAGCTCAGAATTCAGAACATTAAGCGGTAAATGTCTGCAGCTGCCTTGTTGATGTACCTCTATGAAAGGACAGACTGACAGAAATATTAAATAAAATAATTTTAATGTTGCAGATATTTTTTTTGAAAAGTCATTATTACAATTTAACAGGCCCAGAGGCTTTTGTAACTTTTGTAACTATTTAAATATATTTTTTTACCCAATTCAGGAATGGTAAAAATTTGAACACATTGGAAATTTTAGTTGCAACACCAAGAATTGACCTTTTATTTTCCCTTTTTACACCTAAAAGTGAGACAAACTTTTAAATCGTTTTACTGAGAGGGCCTTTGATTTCTTTGCTGAATAACGAGAGAGCGAGCGATGGGTCCATTCCCGTTTTTTATTGCTTACAGCAGTTGTTGCAGCATGTGGAGCGATCAATTATAGCTTTCTGCTATTTTTGGTTAATCTAAGAAAACTGACCTCATGATAACGCAGGCTAACAAGTAATTGTGGTTTCGTAAAATGAGTAAAAAAGCTAAAAACAAAAAACGGGGTGTGGTTCTGTTGTGGCTGTCTTCTTGTAATCAGCTCTCCCTCTGTCTGTGTAATGCCACCGATAGCGATAACAATGCTGCTCTGATTAATTGCTGATAAAACGCACATCCTTCAGGTTAATCTTTACCTCCACGGCATCCAAATCAACTCAAGTTGCTTTGAAGCTGCATGCTGTCTGTGTTTATTACAGATGGGGCCTCATAATCATATCGCTTTTATCTGAGCTGATCTAATCAGTCAGCGTCTCAAACTACTGATGTTGGACAATTTTTCCAAAGAGGAGACGGTAAGATCAATTAGTTAATTAATCAATACAATCTATGCGACTTTATTGCTGCTTCTTGTTCATGTGGAAAGAATAGACTGAGCTTTTATGGAGGTAAACTCAAGACACAAGAAAACCAAGAAGGATTCTTAATTAGGGCTGAAACAATTATTCAGATTAATCATGTTAAAATGGATTATTTAAATAATCCTCAACTAATTTAGTCATCGATTAATCGTTAACTGAGTAAAGAGACTATAAAACATGCATTTAGCTGACATAACAACCCATTTAGAGCAGTAATTATACCAAGATTGTTATAAAAAATAAATATGTCAAAATTTTGCATTTAAGATAAACTTTTCCATCTGTTAATGTGCTCTATTCAGAATTCCTCAAGTGGAAAAGTTTTAGGTGGTTTAATTTCATAAAAGGTCTTTAAGGAACCTTTGGCTATCCGATTATTAATGGAAAAAAATAATCGACAGATTAATCAATTTGCAAAAAATTCGTTGGTTTCATCTTTATTCTTAGTTACACCTGAGAAAAAATCTGAGAATAGTATCTGAGAATGAGCCAGGTTCTGGTTTTAAGGCTGAGGTTTGAAAAGACAATTATTATTATTTTTTTTTAATCAGCTTCACCACTAATAAGTTCCAGAATTTATGATTTTTTTTAATCTTTATTATGCAAACTGAAAACCTTCCTTAAAAGAGATTAAAGTGTGTGTTGAAACGCAGGAAGCCGAGCCGACCCTCCTGCTAAAGTATCGCTGTTACCAAAGTTGGGATGTTGACTTGTTCTGTTCCTGGTTTAGTTTCTTTTTTTTTCTTCATTTTCGATGCTAATACACACTAATGCTACGTTCACAGCTAAAGCTGCAGAATCAGCTGGTTTACATGTAAAATCAATGCTTGACGTGCAGCAAAAGGTCCTGCAGCGCATTTGAAGCAGCTGAACCAGCTCCTGAGCATCTGAGGCACATGACGAGCTTCAGAAGCAGCAGCTGCTGGAATTGGAAAAATTGAACTTTTGCTGCTGGATGCGCCGCATCAACCAATCAGAAGCTTATCTGGGAGCTGGCAGGGAGACGGACACAGCGCTGCTGATGCAGAGAGCTTCGTTCAGTTTTTCCAGCAGCCGCTGCTGCTTGAGCAGCGCTTCACGCTCTAAGCATCAACATGTGCTGCTCCCGCTGCCCGAAACGCGCTGCAGGACCTTTTGATGCGCCTTGATGCGCGTCAGCCATTGACTTTGCATGTAAACCAGCTGCTTCTGCTGCTTCAGCACCATGCGGTCTTAACGTAGCATAAAAGTTGCAGAATTGTAGCTCGGGAGATCTGGACTAAAACAAAAACGACAAGCAAAAAGGTATACTTGGCTAGAATTAAAGTTTTATTTATTCATTTTAATTCTGATGCCTCTAAATACAATCAAGAAGCAGTTCCTTCCTAAAATCAACTCAATAATAAGCTGTCCAGCTGATTGTTCAGCTTAAAGACAGTTTTTCTATGCAGACCTCAGGTTTGGTAGAGAAAAAAAAACGGCATCATGAAGAACAAGGAAAACAACAAGCAGCCGAGGGAGGAAGTCTGGCTAGCGAGGAATAATCAATGGATCATTATTTATATCTAAAACTAATACGTTCGCGGTGATTTAATGAATTTAGTGTTAATCAGTAAAAAAATAAAACTATTTTTCGTTGCGATCACTGAGTCTGTGAGCGGCCAAATATAGTAACCCCTCCCTCCTGCCATCTTCCAGCAGTGACGTCACGGTGCGGTAAGCCTAGCGCCATTCTCCCCGCTTTACAAGCTAAATCAATGGGAACTACTAGACACATCTGCAATCAACAACAATTATTGAAGATTTCCAGAGGACTTCACCATTGAAATACACCAGAGCTATAGTGAAACTGACAATGCCCACGTGCATGGCAGCTGGATGCTGGAATACATCGGGGAAAAGTGAAAAAAAGACTTATTCCACCTTTCTGATTCCTGATCCTCCACGGACGGGTTGGTCGTTGGATCGCCCAACTTGAAGAGGGAGGATTTGCCATCGAACTTCTGGCCAGAGAAAAAACACGTAATATGTAGCCAACATTTGGAAGAAGAATGTTTTCAAGATGACTTGGATAATAGCGCGTTGTGACAAACACCAGATACAGCACTGGGACTTGATCAACAGCCGATACCGCACCGTGACGTCACAAACCAGTAGGTGGCAGTTAGGGGTGTGCAAAATAATCGTCATGACGATGCATCGCGATTCAAATTTTTGTGATCTACTGCATCGATTCTTGATTTTAAAAATGAAAAAATTAAGTACATTAATGGTTGGCGCACATCAGCCAAAGTGGAATACAACTTCCAGTCCAGCAGATGACACTGAAAATTCGCCCCGCGGCTCCATCGCATTTCAAGTCAGATGCTTGGATGCATTCTGGCTTTAAAAACAAAGAAGGTAAAAATGAAATTGATATGATGGACGTAATTTGCAAAAGGGGAAATATACATTTGAATGTTTCATTGGTTTAAAGGACCACTGACCCCTGTCTCACACTGACTCCGGTCTTACCGTAGCGGTGCGGTGGGTGCGGCGCCGCAGTGATTCCAAGTCATTAAAAAGACGTAAACCTCTCTCACCGGCTGCTGAGCTGTCCGGCTGCGGTTACCGAGACACTCCGGCGCTGCAGAAAATTCAGCAAGAAAGCTATCCTTGCGGCGTGCCGGAGCCCTCCGCAACAAGCTCTCGCAAATATCCTATTTGGGCCGTGTTATCGCGTGAAGTTACGTGAACTCAAGTGAACTTCTGTTAAATCTCCGGACCTGTTGCCAGAGCCGCACCGCACCGTAGTCAAAAGGGCGGTGTGAGAGGGGGTGTGCGGGAGTTGCGGTCTCCGTCGGCTCGGTAACCGCACCGGAGCCAGTGTGAGCAAGGGGTTAGGCCATGTAAACAGCTCTGATTATTCTTATTTTTTTATTTTAAGTTTGATGAATCCTAAGATCTTTTTGTCAGTGTGTCCACGCCAGTAATTGTAATATTTCTGTCCAGTATTTGTTTCCATGGCAACACCTCCAAAAGTCGTTTCAATAAATACAGCTATGTATGAATTCAGTTGCTTTCAGTTATGCATCAATTGGAGACACGATCCAGATCACACCCAGCCAGTCAGCCACTGGTAAGGGCTGTATCTTTTTCTTACAGAGTTCAGTGAAAATATCGCAATGCATCACGATGCATCGCAATGTTTCAAGTATCGCGATGCATCGTGATAGAATCGCATTGTGGCATGTGAATCGTGATTCGAATCAAATCATGACTTACAATACCCACCCCTAGTGGCAGTAGTGTTCTTTGACAAACATGGATGCCTCCAGTAAAGCACATTCAGATGAAAATTACTCTTAAATAAAAACACTTATTTATTGAACAGTATGTTTTAATTTCATATTTAAAGGACTTTCAGAAGTTTCTATTCTGAATGTGACCGAACTTTTCTTTAAAGCAGGTTTCAGGGGTCAATTCATAAGCATTGGAAATGTAGAAGATAGCTGTTTTTGTTGGTGGCAGAAATCGAAGTGGGATCTGTTGTAACCGTTAACCTTGGTTGTGTGTTATGATCTTTTTCTGCAAGCTTGCTTTAATAGTCTCTACCTCCTGCAGAGGAATTTTACAGAACTTGTGTAGCGGTGCATGTTGGGTTGTGATCATTCACAAAGGATTCTGTGAAGCGGTTCAGTGGTTCTGCAGATTTTCACCTCTAAATCAGTCTGTTGGGAGGTAAAGGTGAAAAGAACTCCTAGTTTTTGAATGTTTCTATTATCCGTCTACTTAAGCTTTGGACATTATCAGGTTTATGTATCCAGTTTAACTGTCTGAATATGTGCATAAACTCAGGTTGCAAATTGTTTGGTTGAATCATGTTCTTATTGCTCGAGTTCTTCCCAAACAAGAGTTGATGTTTTGGGCCATTTTTTTAAGTGAATGCATGCAGCTGGCAGCCATCCAGAAAGTATTACATAAGTGTGTATAATTTGACTGGAGGCTCTGAGGTTTTTATTGGATCACACTGAGGTTTTTGTTGTTTCCCTACTTTTGTTTTTCATTTGGTTTTGCTGTTGTTCCTTTGAGGCACAAACCATGGAGTGACTCCTCTTTGATGGGCCTCTCCTTTCTTTCATCTTTAAACAACATACAGTCTGTTTTTTGCAGAAACTGATTTGTAGGTTTGTTTTTTATTTGCAGTTAAGAAAAAAACAACAACAAAAGAAATCTAGCAAATCTTTTCTTTTTAAGTCCATTGAACAAAGTGAAATCTTAAGGGTTTCAGTGGTGGAAAAACGCCCCTTTTGGAAGGAACACAATGGAAAGTCTGCAGCAGGAGATTTCATAATCCTCTTCATCAAACTGATGTGAGGAAAGAGTTCACCCTGCAGATTTTCTTTGAATAGAAATCCCATGTTTTTCTGCTGCTGACTCCTCTGTTGTCCCCCCACTAGGTCTCCTTTTTAAGAAGATGCTTTATTTATTTATTTTTTAATTTGGAAAACATCCAGTAATCAGTAATTAATTTCCCTCAATCAGAAACACGGTTAAATACTTGATATTGATAAAATAGTTGAAGTGGATCCTGGCCCATCCACCACTGATGAGGAGAGAGAGAAGCGCCTCTAAGATAAAGGGCCTGATAACTGTCAGGTGGTTGGAGCGTGACTCCAAATGAATGTCAGCATGTCTGCAGAAATCACTCGATAACGCCTCAGGATGGGAATGCGTCCTCATTGCGCCTCTAGCTTGTTTTTCTCCATCGGAAACGGCACATCGGTGATTAAAACTTTTGCCAAAGTAACACTTCAGCTACAACTGCAAACTAAACGCACTTTCAGTCTCATTGTTTTTGAGAAAACGAAGCAGTTTCTGGTCTCCTGTTGTGCAAAGTTGTTGTTGTTTTTTGTCTTAAAGGCCTACCTTTAACCCTATAATGCCAAATGTATCGTATTTGATACATACAGTTTCTGAAATGTTTTGCGTCTGACACCTTTTGCATAATTTAATCTATTTTACACAATCAGATATACCTGATAACAGCCAGTAGAAGACTACACAAAAAATAATCTTGACTTATCGCATAGTAATGAATTATTAATATCAAAAATGTATTTCTGTTTTTTCTTTTTACATATGTTGTTAAAAGGCCAAATAAGGAATTCAAACCAAAAAAAAAGTAATATTCTGTTTTGTTTTATTCTTGGATCGGGCTTTAAAGGGTTAAAGAAAAGTCCGGTCAGCAAGGAATAATCAATGGATCATTATTTAAACCTAAAACTAATAAGTTCGCAGTGATTTAATGAATTTAGCGTTAATCAGTAAAAAAATAAAAACAATAATTTTCTTTGAGTCTGGGAGCGGCCATTTTTGCCCAAACATAGTAGCCCCTCCCTCCTGCCATCTTCCAGCAGTGACGTCACGGTGCGGTAAGCCTAGCGCCATTCTCCCCGCTTTACAAGCTAAATCAATGGGAACTACTAGACACATCTGCAATCAACAACAATTATTGAAGATTTCCAGAGGACTTCACCATTGAAATTCACCAGAGCTATAGTGAAAAAAAAAAAAAACACCAGCAGCTGACATGGCACCCCAGACCATCACTGACTGTGGGCTGTGGGTAGCTGACACAGGGCTTCTGGCATTTTGGCATTTCCTTCTCCCCAGTCTTCCTCCAGACTCTGGCATCTTGATTTCCAAATGATGTGCAGAACTGAGCAACAGTCCAATGCTGCTTCTCTGTAGCCCAGGTCAGGCGCCTCTGCTGCTGTTTTGGGTTCAAAAGAGGCTTGACCTAGGGAATGCAGCACCTGTAGTCTAGGGATGGAACGGTTTATGAAAACCGTCCGAACCCTTCGGTTCGACTGTCTCGGTTCGGTTCGCGTGTGTTGCGTTCGGTTCATGCGCTGCTCCTTTTTCTCATAGAGGAAGCGTTTACACTCCAGAGCAGAAGGTGGCGGTACTGCGACCAAAGCCAACCACCAGTAGTAAACAAGAAGAAGCGAAGCAGCGTAGCCGGGTGTAGCATCAAAAAAAAAAATCAGTTGTTGTGGAGAATTGTGTGGGTATGGCGAGTGGGAAAGAACAGGAGTTGGAAGACGCGCCAGCAGCACTTTATAGGTCTGCTGTATGGGACCACTTTGCATTTAGAGTGACCTACGATGACGGCGGAAAGAAAGCTGTGGATAAAAGTGCAACAGTGTGCAAGCATTGTGCAACACGTTTTGTTTATGCTAACAGCAACACGACCAACATGTCAGGCTAACAATCAACATATACCGAAACCCTCGACCACGAAACCGTGAACCGAACAAACCGTGGATTTTGTGAACCGTTCCACCCCTACTGTTGTCCATTTCCTGCACACGCCTGTGCACGGTGGCTCTGGATGGTTCTACTCCAGACTCAGTCCACTGCTTCTGCAGGTCCCCAAAGGTCTGGAATCGGCCCTTCTCTACAATCGTCCTCAGGGTCCGGTTACCTCTTCTAGTTTTGCAGCGTTTTCTGCCACTTGTTCCTTCCCACTGAGGTGCCTTGATACAGCAGCACTCTGGGAACAGCCTATTGGTTCAGAAACATCTTTCTATGTCATAGCCTCTTGCTTGAGGGGGTCAATGATGGCCTTCTGGACAGCAGTCAGGTCGGCAGTCTGACCCATGATTGGGGTTATGACTGATGAACCAGGCTGGGAGTTTTAAAGGCCTCAGGAATCTATTGCAGGTTAGAGTTAATTTGATTCGGATGATCAGGTGCATAGCTCGTTTACAGACCTTTATCATGATACGCTAATTTTGTGAGATAGGAATTTTGGGTTTTCATGAGCTTTATGCCAAAATCATCCATATTAAGACAATAAAAGACCTGAAATATTTCAGTTAGTGAGCAATGAATCTAAAATATATAAATGTTCATGTTTTATCATTACATTATGGAAAATAATGAACTCAATATGCTAATATTTTGAAAAGGACCTGTATTCTATTTTTTTTTATATTTATCTAAAAATGTAATGTATAACATGGATGCATAAAAACCTAATTTTATTTTAGTGTTAAATTCTGTTTAAAGTAACAGATTATGGTTGACTTTCTTTATTCGGACCCCGCAGATTTAATTGGTTACCCCTGGTGTAGACTTTTCTTAAAGGAAAATCAATTGTATTTATAAAGTTTCATTAACATAGTGAGAACCTGATGGAGGCCTTATGTAGGTAAGAAATGAACAGTTTTAATTACCGTTCTACAGACTGTGTTAATTTGGTCCTGAGCTATTTATTCCTCTTTAGTGCGTTGGTTAGAAATAATTTATAGGCTCCATATGAAGTTCATAACATGGTCCCTGTATGTGAGTTACGCAAGTCATGCAGTGATGGCTTCTTCCTGAGGGGAACATTGTGTGTCTCTGCAGCGATTGTCCTCTTTTGTGTCAGGTCTCTAAGCGGAGCTCACATTAATATGATAAAAGGAGAGGGAATTTGCCCAGAGCTGAGAGACGACCCTCGGTGTTCATTGTCTTAATGTCCCGCCTCCACAAAACAAGCTGTAAATCAGAGTGACGTTTGACAGCTCATCTAATTGAAAAAGGAAACACGGCTCTGACCTGTTAGAGCCTCCGTGTCTGATCTCATTCTGTTCCTTCGCACCTTTCAGCCAAATATAAAGTGTAAATATTTAGCGTCGGGCCAGTGAAGAATGAAGGCTTATGGCAGGACTGTGATGTTGATGCAGTGCAGCTTTTCTGCCGTTTCAAGGACCTATTTGGAGCATCTCTGCTTTTTTTAGTTGTTTCCTCATCCAAAAGTTAACAAATCTCCCTGAAAACAAATTTATATAAACTCTTAGGACCATTCAAACCAAAAAGATTAATTTATTTAATTAGACACTGTGGAAAAAATCAACTGGTTGCTCAACTATATAAATTGGTACATGTCCTGATTCTGTGTTTTTGACGGTGTTAGATATCACAATAGAATAAAGGTCAGGCTTGAATAATGTTTTTTGTTTTATTTAAAATTCTCCACCTATGTTTTGTGCTTTTCCTTTAAAGATTTACTCAGGATATGAGAGCTCAATCAAAAGGAAGCCGAGAGGGGGTCTGAAATACTCAAGCGAGTTAAGCTAACTCTCCAGCCTGTCGTGTTTAACCAAAGTCTTCAATTCAGTTTATTGCTAAGGAAAAGCAGTTGATTGCATCGACTAATTGACTCTTCAGCAATCCCTCACACTAAGCATGCTTGTAGCGACAGTGGAGAGGAAAAACTCCCTTTGAACAGGAAGAAACCTCCAGCAGAACCAGGCTCAGTGTGAGCGGCCATCTGCTGAGGCCGACTGGGGTTCAAGGAGACGGAAGCAGAAGTATTCTAATCTTTTAGGTCTTGTTTTCCTTCATCCTGTTCTAGGGTTGTCACAATACTAAACTTTTCAACTCGATACCGATGCTAAGGAAAATATTCGATACTCGATACCATTTTTGATGCCACAAGGATAAAAACAAAGACTCCAAAATTCAACAAAAATATTTTCATTAATAAATAAAATACAATTAACAAATACAACAAACAATAAGAACAATGTTTTGAGGTTGTATGCTCTGCACAATATTAAGCAAGCTTGATAAAAAACTTATAAAATTAAATGTTCCTTCCTTGGCTATGCTTTGCACACATAACAATGACACTGGCCAAACCGGTTAAGAAACAAAAGTAATTGTCAGCAGCTGCACCTGTTAGAAAAAAAAGGTCTGAAACTGAAAAGTGCGTAGAATTATTTAATCACACAGTGTTCTGAAAGTGCATTTCCTCTATTCTGCACTTTAGATGAATGACTGCTTATGTGCCACTGGTGGTAGCACTGTATCGATACTTTTAAAATCAAGTATTGTATCCGGATACAACGTTTCAGTATCGATACTTTTTTGAGTATCGATACTTTTGACAACCCTATCCTGTTCACATAACCAGGCAATTAGTCCCTCGGGTGATTAAGGCCTGGTTATCCTCCCGTGTCGCAGTTAGCTTGTCGCAGATATTTCTTTAATTTATTCCCAATTCTGAAGCGTGGTCTGTGCTGTTATTCCTTGCCAAAACGCAAGACGGACAATCACGAACTACCTAGGATTGTGGGTGTTTGTCGCCAGTGACACACAGTTCACCCATGAGTGTTCCCCAAAGACTGGTCGTGGTGCTGCTTGTTTTGGCTCTGGTGCAAACCAACAGACTGTCGCACAGAGCTACAAACTAGCGTCCTGCACGGTGTCTGAGATAGTGTCTGAGGTGTGCCAGGCACTGTGGACGGCACTACAGCCAGAGTTTCTGCCATTAGGAACCAAACAGGAAATACACATAGAGTAGAGCGGATGTAGAACTGACCAATCAGAGGCCTCCTGTCTGCGGCACTGTCTGCGGTCACCTACAATTTTGGGGAAGTGTGTCTGCAGTAGGGTGGGAGGCATATCTGCGTTGACTACGATACACAGATGACCTGGTTTCTGAACATAAACCAGGCTTTAGTCTGGAGCTGGACATGTAGATGGTTGGAACTGATCAGCCAGGGCTAACGTTAGCCCGTCTGTAGCAGCCCTCTCTCAGCATAGTCGTGTGAAGTACCGCTGGCTCTGATGGCAATTTTCTTTTTGTTTTATTTGGAAAAATTATCGTTTGGTTTGTGTTTATCTGACTGTGTTAACTATTATTCCCCCAATAAATGACAAAATAAAGAATTTATTATTATCTAGAGACTATTATAAAAGCAGGTGAAATGTAGCTCCAGATGAGCAAAGCGTGTGGTGATGTCATCAGTACGCTCCTGTTCCAATTGACCCAGATTTATGCTGCGTGCTCCAGTTCTCCTTGAGTCCACACTTTCTTGTGTTCTCCTCAAGAACATACTTGTCAAGGACACGAGTCCGTACTGGCGTTCTTGTCAATTTAGAAACGGCCATGGTCACTAGACGAGCATATATATCCCAGAATCCTTTGCCAGAGCTCTCCTCACAAAGCATCATGGGATTTAGTTTAAGGGTGAGAAAGAATAAAGATGGTGCAAGCGCCAAGCTGAAAGCCAGAGTCACGTGAGCAACGGGGAGAGAAAAGTAGTGATCGTCTCTCCGGTCAGTCGGTTAACTGAGTTCACTATAAAGTTCACTACAAAGTCCCCGCTCTATATAGTGTTTGAAGGGTTGGACGGACGCTCAGACACAGTCTGTTTCTATTTCATCTTCAGCTTTTTTAGCAGAGATATAATTTCTGACAGGAATAGTTGAATCTTATTTATTTGTGTTATCGCAGCTGTTTATGATTTGACAATAAACTACTCACTGGTTAAATATATCATTCAGAAAAAGGAATTACTGTCAATGAGGCTAAAGTCCAGTTATCCAATCATCAGGTAACTTTTATCAGTAGTTTGTTGGAGAACATAGAAGTTTAAAGATGTAAAAACCTCACTGTTTATGAATAAACCAAAATACAGGATAAAATCTGAATTGGAATCATTATACCGTAATATTTCTCAGTGTTTATGTATTAAACTCTTTCTGGATCGCTGACATTCTTCTAACAGCTTCCCCCCCCCCCATACTGTTGGGGGGTACATATTGGATGCAGAACAGTTCTTTTTTCAAACCTGCTTAAAATTATGATTTTTGTACATTTCTTTGCTGAATAGTTCTATATAATTTTTACAAATATCTAAAGGAGCAGAGGTTTTATGGTGAATTAATGTAACGAAGGAGGAGGATTTTCTAAAGTTCCTTTTATCCAATATTTACGGTTTTGTCTTTTCTGTTCCCGTCCTCCAGATGCAAGTTCTTCAGTTTGACAGAGACTCCAGAGGACTACACAATCATTGTGGATGAGGAAGGGTTTAAAGGTGAGCCCCTCGCCGTGGATCGCTGTGGCAACCACAGATTGGGCTGCGGGGAAGGATCACATCGTGTTTTCTCTGATTGCACCCAGCCCGGCCGTGGCTTCAGCTGCCACTGTTTGAGCACACTTTGTGGTTATAGATGGGAGGCCAATTGGCCGCTTGCCGTTCTTTGTGGTTGGCTGAGTGAATGAATCCATGTCATTACACTGCCTTTTCCACCGTGACCCTCCGTGGTTACTCTGGAGACCACATGCTGTGTGTTGCATAACTGCTGCAGGTACAGGTGCTGGTCATAAAATTAGAATATCATGAAAAAGTAGATTGATTTCAGTAATTCCATTTAAAAAGTGAAACTTGTATATTATATTCATACATTACATACAAACTCATATATTTCAGATGTTTATTTTGTTTAATTTTGATGATTACAAATGACAACAAATGAAAATCTCAAATTCATCATATCAGAAAATTAGAATATTACTGAAGACCAATAAAAACAAAGGATTTATAGAAATGTTGGCCAACTTAAAAGTATGAACATGAAAAGTATGAGCATGTACAGCACTCAGTATTTAGTTGGGCCTCCTTTGGCCTGTATTACTGCAGCAATGCGGCGTGGCATGGAGTCGATCAGTCTGTGGCACTGCTCAGGTGTTATGATAGCCCAGGTTGCTCTAATAGTGGCTTTTAGCTCTTCTGAATTGTTGGGTCTGGTGTATTGCATCTTCTTCTTCACAATACCCCATAGATTTTCTATGGGGTTAAGGTCAGGAGAGTTTGCTGGCCAATTAAGAACAGGGATACCATGGTCCTTCAACCAGGTACTGGTAGCTTTGCCACTGTGTGCAGGTGCCAAGTCCTGTTGGAAAATGAAATCTGCATCTCCAAAAAGTTGGTCAGCTGCAGGAAGCATGAAGTGCTCTAAAACTTCCTGGTATGTGGCTGCGTTGACCCTGGACCTCAGAAAACACAATGGACCAACACCAGCAGATGACATGGCACCCCAAACCATCACTGACTGTGGAAACTTTACACTGGACTTCAAGCAACGTGGATGAAGTGCCTCTCTTCTTTTCCTCCAGACTCTGGGACCTTGATTTCCAAAGGAAATGCAAAATTTACTTTCATCAGAGAACATGACTTTGGACCACTCACCAGCAGTCCAGTCCTGTTTCTCTTTAGCCCAGGCAAGACGCTTCTGACGCTGTCTGTGGTTCAAGAGTGGCTTGACACAAGGAATGCGACAGCAGAAACCCATGTCTTTCATACGTCTGTGTGTGGTGGTTCTTGAAGCACTCACTCCAGCTGCAGTCCACTCTTTGTGAATCTCCCCCACATTTTTGAATGGGTTTTGTTTCACAATCCTCTCCAGGGTGCGGTTATCTCTCTTGCTTGTACACTTTTTTCGACCACATCTTTTCCTTCCCTTCGCCTCTCTATTAATGTGCTTGGACACTGAGCTCTGTGAACAGCCAGCCTCTTTAGCGATGACCTTTTGTGTCTTGCCCTCCTTGTGCAAGGTGTCGATGGTCGTCTTTTGGACAACTGTCAAGTCAGCAGTCTTCCCCATGATTGTGTAGCCTATAGAACTAGACTGAAAGACCATTTAAAGGCTTTTGCAGGTGGTTTGAGTTAATTAGCTGATTAGAGTGTGGCACCAGGGGCCATCAATTTTGAACCTTTTCACAATATTCTAATTTTCTGATATGATGAATTTGAGATTTTCATTTGTTGTCATTTGTAATCATCAAAATTAAACAAAATAAACATCTGAAATATATGAGTTTGTATGTAATGTATGAATATAATATACAAGTTTCACTTTTTAAATGGAATTACTGAAATCAATCTACTTTTTCATGATATTCTAATTTTATGACCAGCACCTGTATTTTACACTCATCGGTGCCTCAGAGTCTGCCTGTGTGTGTTTTGTTGGACTAAGAAAAGGGGTTGAAACACAAGCAAGCCGTGTCAGATGACATCAGGTAAACGGGACACACGTTTCTGACCCCAACATGGAGAGAATGAGGCCTGTTGGTCCTGGGTTGTAACTATGAAGGAGGCGTTAGATTCTAAGCCGCTTTAATGATTATCTACTTGATTTCTGGAAGACATCTGCTGTTATTCTGAAACTTCCCCCAACTTGTAGTAATATGAGATTTTCTATCATGCAGAAGATGAATAAAGGCATTAGGGCTGCCCTAATCAGTTAGCTAACTAATCAGAATATGGCAACTTCCCCTCAAACGGCATAAACTGGTAATCAGCTGCTCAAATACCAGAAAATCAGCTTGTTTTGTCCTTTTTATAAATTCGTAGGGAAGTCATATTTAAATGTCAAATCATTCTGACTTAAAACATGTACGGCTGGAAGCCTTCTACACCAAACCAAGCTTCTGCCGCCCTGGCGTCCTCTTCCACAACATCTTCGTCCCGCTTTCCTCCTCTAAATCAAAAATGGATGACGGAGGAGACTCATCCACGACCTCCGACACTAAACTCTCCTCCTCTGTTTTATGTGTTGCCTTCTCAGTTCAGAGGGCCCCCTGGCTGTCTTTGCCTAGGGCCCCAAATTTCCTAAATCTATGTATATATCTACATGGAAATATCCTTGTCTGCCTGATATTCATTACCGTGGCAAATAAACACCTTGAGCAGAAATGAAATAAAAAAACTTGAGTTCTAAAAGCCAAAAATACTGGCAGCATTCAGGTTAGACATTGTGGAGAGCAGAGCACTCAGACAAATACTGCAAGGGAACAAAACCGACTCTCTGGTTCAGATATCTGGATGACATTTAGGTCAATATCCAAACCCAGGAAGGCGAGACATTCGCAAACCTCATCAACTGGACAGAAACGTCAAACTCACAGGAGGGGATGCCAAAAATAAAATGTCGCCTTTTCTGTCCTCCATGGTCTGTGATCTGGAAATCTTAATGCTTACTGGAAACCTACAGATTCGGCCCTGTATTTGTGTTTTGCTCTGGAACACAAGCTTTCTGTTATCAGAACTCTGAGTTACCAGGCTGACAATATTCCCTCAGTTGCAGAGGAGAAACAAAAAGATCACAAACATGTCAGGAAATCCCTTGAAGCGTGTGGTTATCCTAACTGGGCATTTATGTCGGCCAGAAAAATGTAGCAGGGAAAACAACAGAGAAGGAGAAATGCGAAAATATTGTAATTCCATAAGTGCTGAGAAACTCGGAAGAATTTTATTGTAACATGACAAAGCAATAAATTTCACACCTGAAAGCAGAAACTAAAGCTGCGTGACGTTGTTTACGGGGGCCGCTGTAGGAACCAGATCTGCTCGGGTTCTGCTTCATACCAGCTACGTTACGCTATATGATTGGCTGAAGGTTGCCACATGATGTAGAACATTGTGGTTGCCCAGACAACGATAACATCACGCAGCATCAGTGCTGAGTCGGGAGCATCTGTAGCATTAGTGTGTCTATTGACCGATGAAGTTTAACCTGATTCTGAAAAAAATTCTGTTTCCGGCGAACAAAGTAACTGTTAGACCGCATATAAAAGGGCAGAGCTGGGTAGCGCTGTGGCTAGCTGAGCTCAGTAGCTAACAGGTTAGCCTCTTTTAGCTCCATCAGTTAAGGCTGGTTTATGCTCAGAAACCAGATTGTCTGCATGTGTGTCGCAGTGAACGCCTGCGTAACCCCGCAGACACTCTGCTGCACCTTTCCCAAAAACTGTAGGTGACCGCAGACAGGAGGCCTCTGATTGGTCAAATCTACATCTGTTCGGCATCAAGGCCGTTTCTGACAAGATTGCGAGGACGGACTTGTCTCCTCGCCAAGTCTGTTCTTGAGAAGAATGCAAGTCTGAACTCTGGGAGCACGCAGCATACATATGGGTCATTTGGAACAGAAGTACATGACATTACCACACGCTTTGCACGTCTGGAGCGGCATTTCACCTGCTTTTATTAATAGTCTCTAGATCATAATACATTTTGACTTCTTTTTTTTTATTTAGAGGAGGAATAAAAATTAACACAGTCAGGCAAACACAAATCAAAGGAACATTTTGCCAAATAAAAGGGAAAAAAAACTCTCCATCAGAGCCAGCGGTCCTTCACCAGTGATGGGACTAACGGCGTTGAAAGTAACGGCGTTACTAACGCCGTTACCTTGTTTTAGTAACGAGTAATCTAACTAATTACTTTGACTGTAACTATAACGCAGTTACCATTGCAGACACCCCGTTACTGCGCGTTACTCAGGTCGCACAATGAACCTTTTTTCATGATAGGACTCGTGCGCAGCTGCGTGAAGCTGACACCCCACCCACGTCAAAAAACTCTGCAAATAGACTGAATGGTTAGTGCAACGTTAGTGCAGATTTGTGCAGAAAAAAATATTGTTTGTGCTACTTTTGTTTAAGAGATATTAAAGATTATTTTTTAGGTCATCCAGAGGTGCGCGCCTTGTCATGAGAGAGATTCCGTCTGTCAGTTGGTAGGTGGGTGTTTCCGCTGGTGGGTGTTAACGTACAGCACACACAGAGAGATGGAGAGTGAGGAGGATCCAGCAGCAAACAGCGTTTTCCTGATGGAAATACCGGTGTTACGTCGAGCTGCGTTTCCCCATCAGATACGGTTTCCTCTGCATCTCCGCACAGCGCAGGCGGCACGAGTCACTGCGCAAGCGACAGGAAACGCGCATGCTCGCTAAAGGCGCGCACCAGTCGCCCTGTGCTCGCGCCACATGAGAACTATGGAGAGCGTGAACGATCAAATGATAGCCTATATGGAGAAAGGGAGAAATCTGGATGGATGGATGGATGGATACTCTGCCTTTTCAACCTACTGTATTTTTTATTTTAAACATTATTTGATGGCCTTTGTGGCAGGGATGGAGATCCATATTTTATGTCACACACAGAGTATACATCTAGATAGATAGATAGATGATAGATAGATGTTGCAGTATCTATAACAACCCAAACACACAGGATTTCAGAATTAGACATCCCCAGTTATTAATTTCATATACTCACCAGATCTGAATGCCCTGTTAAAAAACTTCACATCGCGTTCCCCCCAGATGTCATTTACATTGAGTTGCAATAAATGCAAAACTCTCTGCAGGTTCTTGTCTTTGTCGTCCGCTCTATTCATCTGGCTTTTGAATCACACCGCGAGAAGGTGGGGGCTGGGTGGTGAGGTTTACGGGGCGAGAAACGCAAAAGTAACGCAATAGTTACTTTTAATAGTAACTAGTTACTTTTATCGTGGAGTAACTCAGTAACTCAGTTACTTTTTGGGAGAAGTAACTAGTAACTATAACTAATTACTTTTTCAAAGTAACGTGCCCAACACTGTCCTTCACATATGGCTATGCAGAGACAGGGCTGCTGCAGACGGGCTAATATTAGCCCTGGCTGTCGTTAGCTTCAGAGCTTTTCTCAAATTCTGAATTTTTTTTTTTTATTACGCATTAAATCGGTAAATGGACCATATAGTGACGCTTTAAAGTATAATGTTCTCACCTCAAATGATCTCAAAACCTACTTTTATTGAACAACAGCAACAGAAAAGAGAACTTTAAGCTTAATACTCTGAGCTCTGTGAGCGCTAACCTGGAAGCCGCTGCTGCCGCAGTGCATGCTGGGACAGCTGTCAGTCTCAAGAACGGACAAGTCTGCACTTTTTGGCCCTCATGTCCCTCCGTTGTCGCACAAACATGCCTTCACTTCCTCAGCGCCTCAGGTTTTTGGTTCAGTTCGGTATATGTTGATTGTTAGCCTGACATGTTGGTCATGTTGCTGTTAGCATAAACAAAACATGTTGCACAATGCTTGCACGCTGTTGCACTTTTATCCACAGCTTTCTTTCCGCCGTCATCGTAGGTCACTCTAAATGCAAAGTGGTCCCATACAGCAGACCTATAAAGTGCTGCTGGCGCGTCTTCCAACTCCTGTTCTTTCCCACTCGCCATACCCACACAATTCTCCACAACAACCGATTTTTTTTCTGCTACACCCGGCTACGCCGCTTCGCTTCTTCTTCTTCTTGTTGTTTACTACTGGTGGTTGGCTTTGGTCGCAGTACCGCCACTCTGCCCTCATATCTTAATAAAAAGAATAAAAATAAGCTTAAATGTTTTTCGTAACCTTGTTAAATGGCAGAGCTCAGTCTGTCTTAAAAGGCAGTACTTTCCTTCAAGACTGTCATTGGTTGTTTTCTATGTTCGGCTACTTTAGATCACCAAAGAAATGTAAAATGATAGCAAACATAGGTAATAATATGTTGAGACTCCAAAAGACCTTGATCCTTAAGAAACGGGTGCAGTACAGTTTGTACGAGTGGAGTTGCCATATGTTGACATCATAAGAAGGGGCGGGGCCACAAGCAGATCTGGTACCTACCAGCACCTACCCAGTGTTGAACAACTGGGCTTGGACTGGAGATTACTTAGATTTCTCTTAAAGTACTAAAACTCATAGAACTCATTTCTGAAAACGTAAATGTTTTTTTATATGAAAATGGGTTTTATATAAAACCCACATTTCTGAAGGCAAGCTAATCCGAACTGAACGTAAACTTCTGACTTCAACTGGATCTGCAGAGGACAGAAAAATGCAGTATTTAGTAAATTTGGAAAACAGGAATCTAATTTTATTTAATAAGCTTCTGCCAGTCATTGGATTGTCTTTGAAACAGTGAACATCTCTGCTGTCTGTCCTTTTTCCTCAGAGCTGCCGCAGTCAAATCTCATCAGTGTTGCTGATGCCACATGGCTGGCCCTCAACGTGGTGTCAGGCAGCGGTAGCGCTTCCAGCTCACAACCCATCGGAGTCACCAAAATCGCTAAATCAGTCATCGCTCCACTAGCCGACCACAACATCTCTGTTTTCATGCTGTCAACGTATCAGACTGACTTCATCCTGGTAAGTTTCCGGACCCGCTTAGGGGCCTTCTGAATGATTTTACAGGGCCTCTGCTCTAAAAGATTTTCTTCACGAAGTCAGAATCCCTGTAGGTCTTGTCCTGTGGTTTCTGAAGGAGCTGTTTCACTCTGAACATGGCAGCCAGTGTTTGCTTAATAATTTATACAATAAGTAAGTTGAGGAAAAGTTTCAGGGTTGTGGATAGAAGGTAGAATCCATAAGTCTTCATCAGAGGTGCAGGAATGGAAAGGATTGGATTGAGATCAAGGACTTTAAGCCTTTTGTTCTCCTGGTAAAGTAACACTGCTTTCAATTCACTGTGGCCTTTAAAGGAAAAGTCCAGTCAGCAGGAATAATCAATGGATCATTATTTATACCTAAAACTAATACGTTCGTGGTGAATTTAGCGTTAATCAGTAAAAAATTAAAAACAATAATTTTCTTTGAGTCTGGGAGCAGCCATTTTTGCCCAAATATAGTAACCCCTCCCTCCTGCCATCTTCCAGCAGTGACGTCACGGTGCGGTAAGCCTAGCGCCATTCTCCCCGCTTTACAAGCTAAATCAATGGGAACTACTAGACACATCTGCAATCAACAACAATTGTTGAAGATTTCCAGAGGACTTCACCATTGAAATTCACCAGAGCTATAGTGAAACTGACAATGCCCACGTGCATGGCAGCTGGATGCTGGAATACATTGGGTAAAAGAGAAATAAAAAGTTATTCCACCTTTCTGATTCCTGATCCTCCACGGACGGGTTGGTCGTTGGATCGCCAACTTGAAGAGGGAGGATTTGCCATCGAACTTCTGGCCAGAGAAAAAACACGTAATATGTAGCCGACATTTGGAAGAAGAATGTTTTCAAGATGACTTGGATAATAGCGCGTTGTGACAAACACCAGATACAGCACTGGGACTTGATCAACAGCCGATACCGCACCGTGACGTCACTAACCAGTAGGTGGCAGTAATGTTCTTTGACAAACATGGATGCCTCCAGTAAAGCACATTCACATGAAAATTACTCTGAATTAAAAACACTGATCATTTATTGAACACGATGGAATAATTTCAGAAGTTTGAATTTTGAATACCGGACTTTTCCTTAACATATCTTCATCAAAGTAGTCTGTTTCAGATGTGGGCATCTGTTGAAATACCAAACACTGTTTCAAATATATTGAATGAGCAAATCACGATGGTCCAGCACTTACTTGGAATTCCTCATATATGGTCGTTTTTTTTTTTGCACATAGATGAGTTTGCTAATCTAGTGTTCACTGTCAAATGAAGGCCTTGTTTTTTGTTTTGTTTTTTAAACACAGAAAATACACGTGGATAAAAATGTTGGTGCTCCTGTTTTAATGAAAGTAATAACCACAATGGTTGCAGAAATAATTTGTTCCAGCCAGTCACAGTCAGAGAAACAGGACTACACTGAAAAACAGGCCAAGCTCCAACATCTATAAACAAAGGTGTTGATGGCAGCAGCACAGCTGATATTTCTTTCCAGGATGGAGTCACAGCCAAACAGGAACAGACCAGATGAAGCTACTATGAGAAAAAGCAGAGAGAGCAGAACGTTAGAGATTGAACTAACAGATTCTGCAGAGTGGGAGAATAGAGATAGAATGAAGCAGGATGATGAAAAAGGGGTCCCTATGTCCTCCAGCAGTCTAAGCCTATAGCAGCAGAACTATAGAGATAGCTCAGGATAACCTGAGCCACTCTAACTAGAAGCTTTATCAAAAAGGAAAGTTTTAAGCCTGGCCTTAAAAGTAGACAGGGTGTCTGCCTCACGGACTAAAACTGGTAGTTGGTTCCACAGGAGAGGAGCCTGATAACTAAAAGATCTGCCTCCCATTCTACTTTAAACAAAGAAATGTTTTATTGTAAAAATACAACACTATAATAGTTCCTAAATTAAGGAGCGTGATTGGTTCATGTTTAAGACTCTGCAAATAAACATTACTAAAAAATTATTGAGGTACTGACCTGAAACTATTTGGAAAAATAACTTAAAAAACCCTGAAGAACATGTGAAGCATTTCACATTTGCCCTGCAGACGCTCCTTCACTAGGTAGGATAAAGAAGATGGTTGTTTAGAGTAATGCTACCGTGCATATATACAGAAAGTTTAGCAGCAGATAAAAATGCAGTAAAGAAAAGCTCCCTAACAACGAGGAACTGAATTCCTGACAAATCAAGTTTTGATGATGTTCTGCTTTGATAAGCGTCTTTATAGCAGGTGAGGTTTAATCATCTATGAAACCTGCTGTAATGCTAACCCAGCTCTAAGTAATCAGTTTGCATGTGGTTAAGCTAAGATTTTGCAGAAATATTTTTTATTTAACCCTCCATCTTGGGTATAACACGACAGGTCGGTGTCGCATCACACATGCCGGCCCAGAGCTCACAGCTGATCAGCTTTGTAGCCTGCTGTAACTGATGCATTATTTGTCTGTTATGCAACCACTGGCAGCACAGTTGTTTATAAGCATAGAGCCTGACATGAAAAAGGCAATAACAGTGGATGTAATGTTCTGGTTCCCTCCGACTGTCTGATTTTTAAATTAGAAGGAAATCCAGGCCTCTTAGGCCAGATGGAGTGTTACTGCCTCACTCTTGTGGAAAAACAAGGTCTGGTGACCTGCTCCTTTTTTTTTTTTCTTTTTTTTTTATACAGGACAAAATAAAGGCTCTGTGCATGTTCATAATCTGTTACATAAAGAGGATCAGCAGCTCAGCTTCTTGGAAACGGCACCAAACTCAGACCTGCTTCCTGTCTCCACATGGGCTGTTTTACACTGAAAGAAGCAAACATTTTCTGCACTTGTCGCCTCATCATTAATGCTTCATCGTCCCACAATGTTTTATTTTAGATTGTTATCCCATTTTTTGTGGGAAAATAAAATAAATAGAAATCTGCATTAGCTGTTAAGTTTCTTTGTGTTGCATTTATCAGTAAATTAAATCCAAAACTGCGAGATAATGGATTGTCATCTCCAATTTTTGGAAGGAAACAAAAATTTGGACTTGACGCCTCATTATTCTATCATTTAAAAGCAAAATAGTTTAATGAAATGTTTTTTTTATTGTGTGGGACAGGCTGCATGCTGGTTGAAGCTATACCTGTAATTGTATGATTTTTAACACTTACAAATGAACTCGGCGTATCAGCAGGGTTTGTTTTTATTCACTGACAGGAAACTGATGGGTAAATGGTTAAGTATATTACAAAAACGTTGATCTTTTCACAGTTTAAAAAGGATAGCGAAACATACATGTATAATACATAATAATAAAAAAATAATAAAAATAATCTGTAAATGCAGGCCATTAGTCCGTATTCGGTATTGGCCCAAATTTCTATATCAGTGCATCCCAGGGAAATCCTGTCCCTAAATTAGCTTCACGTTAAAAAAAATCTTCTCCTCTATTTCCTGCAAAACAAAAAAATATTAAGGGGTGAAAAAAAAAGAAACTTAAAATGATTCGAGGAAAAACAACAACAAAATCTTTCTGCTACATCTCCTCTGAATGCTTCTGCTAATATATCTGTTTCAGGTCCGAGAGCGAGACCTGCCACTGGTCATGCACACTCTGTCTTCCGAGTTCACGCTGTTCCGGGTGGTGAACGGAGAAACGGTCGCCGCACACAATCTGGGAGTTACCAACGGATTCGTGAAACCAAAACTTGGTGGGTCTTTCTACAAACCTGCCTTAACTGATTTTCAAACTAATGGACGAACGTCAAACCCTCGGATTATATTCTAGCTGTGAAGGTTTTTTTTTTGGTTGCATGTAAATGTGGTCATTGGCAGAAATACAGCAGCATTGCAGTTCTGTGGATCCTGATAAAACGGTCTCTTAATAATGACAGATCGTCAGCGGTGTAGATCGTAACACTGTCTTAAATCGTCATATCGTCCACCCCTAGTGTGACAGCGGCTTTAGGATCCAGCTTGCAGCACCTCATTGGGTGTAGGTTGGCATTTATCTATTTTCTGTAATCTCTCAGTGCCCCGCCCCATCATCCACCCTCTGTCCAGCCCCAGCA